>JABMCL010003070.1:297500-335000 GCA_018857735.1 Alviniconcha marisindica
CGACCGTTTGAGAAGCACCCTTCCCAAGCCATGCAGGTGGTGCAGGTAAGCTTCAAGCGGTTAATCTTAAACAATGCCTTCTCAGCATCTGCAGCACACAAAGCCAATGAACAGGGCCCTATATATTTTGCTTTATGCACTGATGATGGGTGATAGCTGTCACACCCATATACATATTATGACTGCACACACAGCCCAACAGGCTGCAAACACAGCAGGCCATGCAGTAGTGTTAACTGGTTAGTTCTTAGAGTTCAACGACCCCAATAAATTAGTTGGTTAGCTCTTAGAGTTCAGTGACCCCATAACCACACGGGGTCACCTGGACTGTCAATAACACTATTAAAACTGGTCACCGGTAGCTTAACTGAGCAATGACTATTATTGCCAGACACAGCTGACACAGTTAGTAGATGAGCCTCCTTCTCCTACTGTGGTGTTGATTCATATTCAGTTGGAATGATGGCAGCATGCAGTGGGGTGACACATGTGGGGGGGGGGGGGGGGGGGGGGGAGGGGAGGGACCTATATATATATATATCGGAACTGGGAGGTTGTTTGGCCTAGCACTGTAGCAGTAAAACACCAGGCTGGAAATTTGCTGCAGGACCCACTCCAACATTTATTACCCCAGCACAAAGACAGAAGTCCTTCTTCTCCCCTGCACCATGGGATAATATAATGGAATGCCTTGCCTTGCCCGCAGACGTTTCCACAGCAGCAAATCTCAACTCATTTGAGATCAGGGTTAAATAAATCCTAGCTCTATAGCTGTGTCTGACTCTCCTTTACCTTTTCTTTTTTCCAAACATCCCACTCCCTCTCCCTAACAGTGCAGCCTAAGTGGCTGCCTCAACCAACAACGAAGAGAAGCAAGACAATGATCTATCTCTCCTCTCTCTTCAAACGTTGCCGTTCTTTGCCGACACTTTCTGATTATGATTGATCTTGATCTTGATTGTTACGTCAACTTGGGCCATGTCCTGGCATAAATGTCGACGGAAAAATGGGGAGAGCACTTAATGCCAGGACATGGCTCAAGTCGACGTAACCATCAAGATCAAGATCAAGATCATAATCAGAAAGTGTCGGCAAAGAACTGCAACATTTGAAGAGATGAGGGATTGAAATTCCTCCACCTCCACCAATTATGTCCCTCCACTATTGATGAAGCATTAAGCTGACTCATTTGCCACCCATCTTAATAAAAACGCAGTCTGGTGCCGTGGTGACAGTGTGGTGCTAAGCACAGCTTCCCTCCTGAACCCCACCTCCTCGGATCTAGGTCAGCATCACCAGAATACGCATGCATGCAATGCCTCCGCGGAGACGCTGATCAGAGTTGAATAATTCTAGCTAAGAAGAAGAAGAAGAAGAAGAAGCAACAATCGATATGTTCCATACCGAATAGGTGTGGATTCTTTCGTCTGGATACCGACATCCCGTGCATTACTACCCCGGCCCCTTCGCCCGCTTCCTAATGACTCTCTAATGAGACATTTTGTTTTGTTGTTGTCTAGACTCTCTCTCTCTCTCTCTCTCTTCTCTCTCTCTCTCTCTCTCTCTCACACACACACACACACACGCACACAAACACAACAGGCAAAAAGAGAATATAACGTGTGATTTCGTTCCGCGCAGCCAAAAAGATCTATCGATTCACCGTCCATTTCTAGCGGACACGCCCCCTTCTGCAAGGTAAAGTATGAATTTATCCTGTTAGTCTCACCCATTGCAGACATGAACTCCTCAAAGTGCTCGCTCCTGTCCATCTTCCATGATCCAGTGAACTTTTCCTTGATTTCGTCTACCATTGTGTCTGTAATACCACCACTGCTGTCTCAAGCTGTTACTGTTATCTTCTCGAGCGGCTGCATGTCATTCCCAAACTGATGTGTCATCTGCTGTGCTGATGGATGTGTAGCTCTGAGATTTGGGAAAGTTCATTATTTTGAAGGGGTGGAAGATCGTAAACTGATTATCATTCCAAAGTTTATCAGATTCCCCAGTGTAAATGACAGCTCAAATACACGTTAACGCATATGTCTGTCATATATCTTGTTGCAGGGAAGGTAATAGTAATACGTTGCATGCTGCATAACTTTAATAACAAAGCAAACTAGATCCGGAGGAAGACCTTCGACCCCTGTCTAAACAGGTTGAGCGGTATACTTTTTGAACTTTAACCTTTGATAATATTTAACACGAATACATAATAATAATACTAAAAAATTTAAAATGATCTACTAATTATATGCTAGTAAAACCGATAAACACGTACAAAGTCACAAGTTTTCGGTATTCTTCGCGCAGGGGCATGTTCCACCGGCCTTTTTCCCTATTCTGTAGTGTAACCGGCTAACATCGCACTTAATGGATTGCGTCAAGGTTAAGCATCATGTTTACTTGTCAAGGAGGTTTTGGACATCATTGTTAAATAATGCCTATTTTTATGCTTTTTTTTCTGTTGTGATTAATAGCAGCAGCATACCATTGTTTTGCTCATTTACTGCATTCAAGCTACCGAAGATTATCTTTTGAGCTACTGAGCTAGCGCGACAGGCTGCTGTTCACGTGATAATATGCGAGATTTCCATCCGCCATATTTGTATAGCTTCGCGACCGAACACAGGTTGACTACGCATCTCTGATGTGTTATACCCGGGTTCTCTCTCAGATTTTCGGCATGCGCGATGACGGAACTAAGCTATCAAGCTATAAGAACGGCAAACCAGGCCAGAGAAGCAGTATGTATTCAGTTCATGTTCTACAAGTGAAATAGGAACAAAAATTGGGGAAAAGAGTTGATGAATGCTGTCTCGGTACACACCTCGACATGACATTGAATTTGAGACTAAAACATTCGCCGGTAATGAACAGAGTGTGTTTGCGCAACGGGTGGGAGGTGCATGTAATTATGTGCATTATATTACAATATATTTTGTATATGTTTGTTTCTGCTGTTCTTGAACATCCCATGCCGGCTTGGTTCGCATTCACACATTACTTACGAATGAAAATAAAACAGTAACGTGTTTTTGCTGTTTTAGGGGGCATTAGCGATGACCGAAATCATCGAAAGCAATACAGCCGCTTGCTACTGCCAGCATTAACGAATCGCATCATTGAAATTGAAGGGGATGTTTACTAACTACCAGGACAATTTTGTTCAGGGTTGACTTTTTACAGATTGTTAAAATGTTTGATGCATATGAAAACTGGAAACTGGACCAAAGAGGGTGCTGTTTTTCCGATGAAATAAAAATTAAACTAAAACATAAAACTTTTTAAACTGCCGCTATTTTTCTGATGTAATGTGTTTGGAAAAATAAGGGAAATGCCACAATGTGTGAATGCGTCATTATTTCTTGTGCTGCGAGCCTTTTTTTTGTAAAAATTGCGACATTTTCATGCCGCCATTTGTGACATGGCAACGGGAAGGTTAGCTGATCACAGATATTTCCTTGGAATCGTTCATGATTGAATAAAAACAGGTTTCATGAGAAAGAAGGAGGCTAGTTCTTACATGTATACAAATGGTATTTATTGTGTGTTGCTTGCTACTAACAGCTCCAAATAAAGGAAAGATAATCAGTGTCTCGCACGTTACCAGTGGTGTCTTCTGAGTGTGTATTACAATATTGTGACTTGTTCACAACAGAAACTAAAGAACTTTCTTTTTTTCATCAGCTTGGTAGATAACCACATTTCACCTTATTTTTAATGCTTGTTTAATGACATGAGAGTAGATACGAAATAAATTACAGTAATTTCTTAGGGTGGTTGACGTAGTGTCTTACAATGGTGTAACGTGCGAGCACACAAAAGAATTATTTCTGCTTGTACCATTAACTTTCGACCTATCCTAACGTACCAGTCCACATCAGCTGAGGGCAGCTACGTTTGACCTCTTTTTGCGCTTTGTGTGGTGTATTATTTTACTACAAAAGGGAAAGCACTGTGGTGTCTTCAGGGGTGAGGGATGTAATGCTCGTGACATATTTGTTCCCACTCGGCTGAGTGCAACCTTTTGTAACCAAACTTGGTATGTGGTGCACCACCATGAGTTGGAGGGTCATGCGAAAAAATGGGATTCTATCTTCAAGGTCAAGGTCACAGTGTGGGCTTATATAATCAAAATATGACGGTTTCTACTATATCTTTTATTAGTTCTAAACCAGTGAGTCTTTTCAACCAAACTCAATTTGAGTGTAGATAATCATAAGCAAAGAAGTGTCCAGAAAAAATGTTGGATTGCTGTGTTTAAGGTCAATGTCACAGCCAAGGTTAAAAGTTTCAGTTAATGTTAGTTTGGATGATATGCATTGCTGAACCATTTGTAACCAAACCCAGTATGGTGAGATATCATTATAAGCCAGAGTGTCATATGCCAAAAATGGGTTTCTCTCTTCAAGGTCAAGTAACTGAATAATTTTGGTTCATACAATGAAATATGATTATTTCTATTATATGTTCTGAACTGCTGGTTTTTTTGGTGACCAACTTAGTTTGACAGTGCATGTTGATAAGCTGGAGTGTCTTGTGAAAAGGTTACTCTGCTGTAATTAAGGTCAGGGTCATAGTGAAGGTTCTGAACTTCAGTGAATGTTTGCCCGGACAATATCTCTGATCGGTCAAGCTTAGTATGGTGATGCATCATCATCAGCCAGAGTATCATTCAGAAATATCATTTTGCTATGTTCAAGGTCAAAGTCACAATCGTTTCTACTAGATCTTTAGAAATACTGAAACTTTTGCAATCCAAATTAGTTTGATGGTACATCATCACAAGACAGGGTAAGACACCGTGAAAAGATTTTCTTGCTTTTACACAGGGCGTGAGACAGAGAATATGGCTTGGGTGACTGTGGACTAGATTGCTGCCACTCTTGGCTATCCTGATTTGTAAAGAAGGGGTGAATACCAGTTCCAATCAAGAAAATGTGAAAAGAACATTACTTTTGTAATGAATATACTTGTGTATTAAGTTTTTTGGTCAGTGGTTCAAGTGTGTGATTCTTATATCGTTTTGTACTTGTGATGATGTCTACATAACATGTGAGACAGATTACTAATTAAGTGCGATTGGTTATTAACTTTAGAAAGCAAGAAAGAAATATCCCTCTGACATGTATATTTATATATAAGGTTCAGATATAGTTAGTGCAGTGCATCCCCCCCTCCTCCTCCAAATTACTGCGAGGGGGGGTGGGGGGGGGGGGGGGGGAGAAGAAGAAAATACAAAAAACTAAAGAAATGAAATGTGTAATCTATTTCGTGCCTGTCTGTACTTTGAAGAAGACCTTTTAAGCCAAAATCGTTAAAGAGGCAGGACAGGTTTGTTTGTTTTAATGTCAGAAGTGACAGATATTCCTTTATTAATTAGGAAATATTGTATAATAAAAAAGGCAAGAGTCAAAATGGCCACTGAGCCGACTCTATTCATGCATTTTGGGTCTCTTCTTAACACGCGAGACACTGACCTATGATGTAACATAATGCACAATTAACCACGTTCCTGTCACCCTGTCAATTTATGTCTTATATTTATGTACACAAGAGATGTTAAGCTTTCATTTCCAAATAATAACATACAAAAATTCACACTTTGAATTTTTACCCTCTATTTCACTGTTTTGATCAGTTTTCAGGAGAATGACCCATACATATATACTGTTCCTTTTCTTTCAACAGGATGAAGTGAGAACAGATTCAAGGAAGAAAAATTTGCTGATCCTTGTGTTGCAATATTTGAACGAAGAAGGGTATGTTAACTATGCATTTTAGAGCATTTGTGAACTTTGATTTTGGCCAGATTCTTCTCCAGAAAAAACACATCGTGACACAAGGAGCTTAAGAGGCTTTCTGCTAAGAGAGTCAGACCCATATTAGCTGCATGATTTTATATATATATATATATATATTTTTTTTTTAGGTGTCCTTAACCAATTTCTCTTCACACAGACCTTTTTTTCTTCTCCTTCTGTCTCTTTTTTTCTTCTCTTTTTTTTACTTTGTGTATACATTGTAGCACTCAGTTAGAATTACAATGATTCCACAGGTAACATTGTTTCATACATAAAAAATATGTAGTACATGTTGAAAGCTAATTTCACTACTAATAATTATAGCATCTTCCACTATCTGGTTCATTGGTTGCCACTGCTTTTGCTTAGTAAAATAATTATATATATATATATATATATATATATATATATATATATATATATATATATATATATATGGGATTTGTACTTGAAGGTCAAAAATTCAGAGTATACATTTTCAAACAGTGCTTTGTTTTCACTGTATCACATTGGCATATTATTGTCATTATTGATTGCTTGTATGTATGGTGCTGTTCTCCACTCTCAAGCAGTCTCTCTGCTTTCTTGTCTCATGCAGTTCCAAATGAGTGACTTTCTTAGTAGTTTCTGTAACTTGTTTTGAATTTCCATTGAAATGGTGTACTTACTGCAATGTTTGGTTGTTACATGGCTGATAACGTGTGAAGCTGACTAGTGCAATTTTGGTGCATGCTGACTGCTCAGGATAAAAAAAATAGTTTTTACATAGTTTTAATCTGATGATGTACATGATGATCAGTAAGGTTTATAGCTCTTACTACTGTAATACTAACTAGTCTTAAAAAAGAGTTGTTGATTGTGATGTTTTTCGTTGAGACGACCTGACTACAATTTGTTTTTTATTGTTTCAGGTATCTTGACTCCTCTCAAACTCTAGCAAGAGAGACTAACATTGACCTGAGTCGCTATGAAGTCTGTGATAATATTGACCTGGAAACTATACTCATGGAGTATGAGTCCTATTACTATGTCAAGTTTGCCAAATATCCTAAGCTCACCAAAAAGCTGACACAAAGCGGTATGTATGAGTAATACCATCACATCAGTAGAATAATCATATCATTATCAGCCATCATTTAGACTTCTATACCTTTGAAAGTATAGACTGTAGAAATATCATTATGAGCCGTAATTTAGACTTCTATGCCTTTGAAAGTATAGACTGTAAAATAATCATATCATTATCAGCCATCATTTAGACTTCAATGCCTTTGAAAGTATAGACTGTTTTTTGTTTGTTTTGTTTTTTCAACCAAACTTGTTACAGTGAAAAAGAATAAATGGAAATTGTCAAATCTGGGCTTAGCACAGCAAAATGGGCTGGCCCTGGGAAAGTTTTACTGTGATGCCACTGATTAAGACAGTACAGTCTCACCTTGTCAGATGAAACTCCATGCTTACAAAAGACTGTGATCATTGATATTTATGAATAAGATAATAATATGTTTATGTGAAAAGTGTTACAAAATACAAGCTCTTCTATTCATGTCGATTTTCATATTATAAATGAACCATTTGCTGTAGGTTACCCCCCCCCCCCCCCCACCCCAGCTTTTTTGTTGTTGATTTTTTTTAAAACTGAAGACTACTTTTTGGATGTTTTTTGCTTTTAGAAGAAAGAAAACACCACACACACACACACACACACACACACACACACACACACACACACACACACACAATAGTTAACTTATTGTCATAAAATCTGGGCAAATAACTCTTGTATTATGTATTCTAATAGGATGTACCACAATGTCTAGTTACTAAAAGGAAAGGTCAGTGCCCTGAAGATTGAATTCCTGTTTTAGGCCCTCCCCCCTCCTCCCCCTCCCAACTGAAAAAATGATTTTTATCTTCTATAACCATGATCTACACCTATGCCTTACAGTTAACCCATAATTATCTGTGTAGCATTTATTTGACTGGTAGTGTTACTGTTGCTATTATTGGTAGTGTTACTGATTACTTTTTTTTTTCTCTCTCTGTGTCCATGCAGGTTTTCCAGGTATCAAAAGTAAATGTTTGTTCCAAAGAGTGTTGGTGTTTTGTTTGATTCCCCCTTATACTTCCATATTTATATATAATCCTGTTTGCAGTGTTTGTTTATGAATGCTATGAATGCAATTAGTCAGTGTGCTGTGGTACTGAAGACAACTATCATCACCATTATTGTTGCCATCATGGAGGGAAGGGTTCTCGGCTGGCCAGGGGGAATGGTGCTGTAGAGGTTTTGGTTGAGTCGTACCTGCTGTAAGTATGCTGAGAGGCAAAATTCTGCAACCTTGTGCATTGACTTCATACCCCAAAACATTGGAAGCAAAGTCAAGGATGACTGCTAGCACTCTAAAACAAGATCCAAACACGCATTAGAAAGAATGATAATTTAATACGACAGCACGAGACGTGTGATAATTTATTATGACAGTACAAGACATGCAAATTTCTGGGCGACAACAGTTAAATGGTGAAAAATGAAAACACATTTATCCAGCTTCTGTTGTGGTGTGTCCTGAGTGTTTGGAAGAGCGTGTTCTAACTTCACGCACCTTCTAAGCTTTTTATGGAATATAATGAAACTTTGATATTCCATCCATTTTGGGTGAGGCCAGCAACATCAGCATTGAAATTAATTGCAAAAGATAACAGAGACATGGGACGGAATGAGGGCAATGTAAGTTGGCTCTGCTGCACATGTGTTATTGATGGGTAACTGAGAAGAGTGTTGATATCATATGTATCTGTTGGCTGCAAGACTTGTTGGAAGTCTTCTCTGTAAAATACCTTGCTGGATTCTGGATTGTAACTCTCGGGATCGCATTGTAACGCAGCAACTGGCTGCAGTTTATTGGGGGTGGGGGTCGGGGGGCTAGGGCTGTGTTGGTGCTCCATACAACCCAGAATGTCCCACAGATGCTTCACTGAAACCAGCTGCAGCCACGATCAGGTCAGGTTCATTCTAGGCAAGCATAAAACTGAATGCCGCTTTCCACGTCGCAACAGATTGTCTTGCAGTACAGGAGTTGCAGAATGTATGCCTCTCGGTGTAAATACAATATATATATATATATATATATGTGCACCTTTTCTGAGCCCTGCAAGGCTAAGGTCAAAGAGTCCATGACCATGGGCAGAACTAACCCATTCACTGCAGGATTTACTGCTTAATTTCAGTTCAGTGCATAGGTGTACAGTGATGAGCTTCCAGCCCTTAGAAATAGAATATAATTTGTGGTAGATTCCCCCCCCCCCCCCCCCCCCCCCCACCCCCTTTTTTTTTTCAATTTTAATTTTATTTGTTCTTAACTTTATCAGTCATGTGTCCTATTTCTTGACTCTAGGAGTTGTGTTTTTTTGTCCATGTCCAGTTTTGCCTAATGACAGAGAAACTTGCCATACTGTGGAACAGCTCATTCAGAATGGATGACTAGAATGTCCCCCATGTATTTTTAAGGTTCAGGTCTTTAAGTTTAATTTCACTTTTCTGGCAAAATGGTTGTTCTTGGGCTCTTCAGGTGCCATCCAAAATGTTTTAGTTATTGAAATTGATCTATATTACTCAGTACATGTACTTGTAAGTGAACAAGTATGTTGAGCTCGCTCATCGGGGAATAACGCTACAGAAAATTTATGTATTGCTATTTATTATTATTATTATTTTGTTCAGTCGCTTGAGAATTACACTCCAGTTGACTTCAGTGGGCTTGCTCATGATCAGTCTACACTAAAGCTACTGCACATTGTATGCCATGGCTTTGGACAAACAAGACAGCAGCAGTAGAAGCTTGTACCATATTAATTATTATTGATCAGTAAAACCCCTCTGCATACTGCATTTGTATTGGCACAGCAACTTCACACCGTTTGTATTGGTCAAATAATGCCTTTCTGAGCATGCTGCCATAGCGGAATCACCTCAGCAAGGTATTGGCCCAGTTTATAGTGTGAATTATGATGCTCCGTCTTCTCACTGTGACATCTTCCAGCACATAGTTTGGGAGCAGTTTTGTCTATTAAGCTGTGAATTTAGCCTTCAAATGTGATGCAAAATTCTCTCCGAACCCAACAATCCTCTTCTTTCTTGGTTTTATGGCAGCTTTTCTGTCTACTTTTCTCTCAGGTATTCTTGGCTGAATTCTTTTTCCCATACCTGACTTCTTTTTTGTATATATATGTATATGATTTTTTTGGGTTTAAATGCATGTGTGCGCACACACTCATACACACACATACACGCACACACACACACACACACACATGCACATGCATGTGCACACACACACACGCACACACACAAAAACACACACACACGTGCACTCACACACCCACACACACACACACACACACCCGCATGCATGCACATGCCCCATTCAGACTGACACAAATGCAGCTGAATCAGTTAGTCAGTCACTTTATTTGAATTTAGACAGAATGGTTCCACAGGCAGTAAGGAAGAATGAAGATGTCTCTTGTAGACATTGGCTTGCTCTGGGAATGCCGTAGTGGCGGGAATATTGCAGTATAGCTATTGGGCATTGTCTATAACTATATGGTTGCTGTATGTATGGTAAGTCTGGACTGTACCATCTACATGCTGGGAGTGTTTGCTAAATCTGGACTGTACCATCTACATGCTGGGAGTGTTTGCTATTGAAGTTAGCTGTTTAATAGGCACTTGCATATGTTTATTATTTAGGACTAGACACAACACTTCACAGTGGCAGTTCTACAGTTACTGCATGGTGACCTTGAATAAGTAGACATGGTGCTTAATGTCCACAGAAACCACAAGGCTTATTAGGGATGGGGAGAAGGTGTGTGTGCGTGCATGCGTGTGTGCGTGAGTGCATGTGCGTGTGTGTGTGTGGAGAGGGGCCTTGAATATCACAATATCACTCAACTGTTTAATTGGAAAGTGGTGGTGGGGGGGGGGGGGGGGGGGTGCACATAAACCTACGCTGTATCAAAGGCAGTTACTTTCCAATGAGTAACTGTGTGGCTGTGCTGATTAATAGCATCTGAGTGAGGATAGTTATCAATAGACACATTATTTTTTAATATTTTTTTATTTTAACATTTTCTTTTTGGTAGAGCTTGAAAATGACATCTGTCTAAAAGTATTATAATCATTAACGAAACAAGTATATCCCTATTTCTGTATTGTATATATGACTGAATTGTGTTTACAGTTTGTTTGCAAGCTTTCAGCATGATGATTATGTTTGAAGTTTGAATAGATCATATTTCAGTTTTGCCAATTTTTCACCTATGCAGTTTAATGTGGAGACTATTATCTGTTAAGACTCATCATGTTCAGATCACATTTGATGTGAGTGTGTGCATGCGTATATTGCGTGTGTGTGTGTGTGTGTGTGTGTGTGTGTGTGTGTGTGTGTGTGTGTGTGTGTGTGAGAGAGAGAGAGAGAGAGAGAGAAGAGAGAGAGAGAGAGAGAGAGAGAGAGAGAGCAGGCAAAATACACAAAGATTACTGATTTAAATTTAAACTGAACTTTGTGATGTGTGTTTGTGTGTGCATGCATGCATGTGTGCTTGCATGTGTGTGTGTACACCTAAGTCATCTTTTGACATTACTCATGATTATAATAATTATTGTTAAGTGATGAACCTTGTTTCTAGTTTGTTTATTGAGTCATGATTGCCCTTTTGTTTCATGACAATTTCAGCAGGAGATGGTAGAGGAAGAGCTCTTCCTGGCAAGAATGCTCGAGCCAACAGGTACTTTACCTTCATTTATTTTAACAAGACCAGAAATATAATTGTTGTATAACCTTGAAGTCAAATTTGACTAGATCATGCAGCAGCACCATAATATTAATAAGCTTAAAAAGTATGGATATTTGGTCATTTTTGAAGATTTTAAAAAGTTTTTTTGCTAAGGATACTTTTTGAATATACTATATATTTGTTTAAAACAAAACAAAAAACAACAACCTTTTTGTTGTTAAAGGGGAACTGAAGTGGAGAAGCACCATGGGCTCTGTCAAAAGGAATGTAATAAGAAATATACTCACAGCTGATTCCTGGTCCAGGTGGTTAAGAATTGACGTTTGTAAGTTGCAAAAGCAAGACTGCGATTACTGCCATTTTGTCCCAGCAGTTAGAGTGTGTATCAGTGACCTTGGTACAAAAAAACAAAAAAACTGTGGTTACTGCCATTTTGTGCTCACAGTCTGTATTGGTGACCTTGGTAAAAAGAAGACTGCGGTTACTGCCATTTTGTGCTCACAGTCTGTATTGGTGACCTTGGTAAAAAGAAGACTGCGGTTATTGCCATTTTGTGCTCACAGTCTGTATTGGTGACCTTGGTAAAAAGAAGACTGTGGTTACTGCCATTTTGTGCCCAGCAGTCTGTATCAGTGACCTTGGGGACAAGGCCAAAATGTGTGGCCAGTGTTGAAAATTGTTATTGTTTCCCTGCTCTCTCTTCTTTGGCAAAGAGCTGTTCGACATGATTGCACTCTGATTACCTCAGATTTTAAATGGCGTAGGCCTTAATGTCCTCAGGTGTTTGAAAGTGAAAAAGTACTCCTTTGGTGTAACTACTGATAGAACTGCAAAATGAAGCTTGCAGGTAGAAGTGTATGGTCATTCTCTGTGTTTTGAGGCCAACTTGCATCTTTGCTTCAGTTCCCCTTTAACTAAATTTATGGTTGTTAAATATGAACGAATGGCTGTGAATTTCTGTGTGCTGGACTACTATGATAGTTAGACTCTGCTGTTTTACAGACTCTGCTGTTTAACAGTCACCTGAAAGACTGGTGTCTGCAAGTCCATGTAGTGATCAGCGTTTGTCTGGGTCCATTAATATTTATTTTATTAAGAGAAGGGCTTTGTTGTATTGCATTTGTTGAGCAGCTTTGCAGTGCTGTTTGGCAGGTGGTATGTGCAGCTTGCTACCATGTAGCAGTGGTGTTTACCATTATGCATTTATAATTATATCCTGTTAAAAAAAGAAGTTTTTTTCCTTTCTTTTTTGAAGATGTGTTTAACATATTTTTGAAGTTAAGACCCAGCTACTAACTAATCTGTCCATCTGGACATGGCAGAAACTTTATCACATTTATGATATGTGTCAAACTTTGTATGATGGTAATTGAGCTTTATCTGTTTACACATTGCTTTCAGTAACCGTGACAGTGTTTTTCAATACAGGGATGGGGATGGGAACAGTGTTTATGTAACTTTTTTAACATTTTGCATGAAACCTCACCTGGGTATAATTTGGGCTTTACTTTTGGTAGGTCTTATGACCATGGCCCATTTTTCAAGGTTAGATGATTGTCTAAAGTGACAGTTGTTTTTTCCTGTTCTGAAATCAGAATGTGAGTCGTCTGAGCATTTACTCTCCTTTATTTAAAAATGGAACAAGATGAGATGCTGTATGCACTAATGATTGTGAAGAAGAATTGTCTCACACATTTTGCTCTTTAACCACTGAAAATAGTGTTACAAGTGTTTTCTAATGCATGTGATGACTATCTTGTCTTACCACACACTAGTTGATGATCGATGTGTACTTTTTTAAACCTGGTATATTTTGATGCATGCTTTTGTTAACTGTTTTGTTTTGAGTTACTCTTCTTCTTATATTTAATTGTATTGAGGAATGCCCATTATTCAAATCATGTTTATGTTAACCCCTCCCCCCTCAAACCCCCAAATGGTCAAGGTTTCTCTTCTTGTTTTCCTTTTAATGATTTTGAGTTGTGTGTTATTTAAGACCACTCTGTTTTTGTTTTCCTCTCATTTTTCTGTATCCTTTGTTGCTAATGATCAGCCACTTTTCATTCTCATTGCACTACCTAACAAAAACGTGAATTTTAAGTATGATTACATTTTCCTTCTGTCACTGAATGATTAACCTTTTTTTTCTTTCTCCAAGTGCTGTGTCAGAATAAATATTTTACTGAGAGATCTCCATCTTTCAAATTAGAAGCGAATCTGAACATTTTGTATTATCTGTCTTCAAAGTAGTTTTCTGTGACTGGCAAGCCCCTTGGGTTTATCTTGAGGTGACCCTGTGTGGTTGACAGGACATTAAAATCCAAGAGCTGGGAACAGCAATCAGTGTGGCCTTTACGTTAAAAACAGTCATGGTCATTAAGCCTTTTAGTTCTGAGATGTCACAAGGAACTGAATTCCAAGAAAAGAAGTGGCCCCCCCCAAAACAAAAAAAACAAAACCAAAACACAAATAGTGCTGCTTCATATAAGCTCTGATTTATATTTTAGTTCCTTTGCAACATTGTTGTGTTTTTAAGATTTGGTGCATGCAATTTGAAACAGACTTGGTTGGGTTGAACAGATTGTATTTTTACATCCATCACAGGCAGTTTTTGCTTTGTTTTGTCAAATGTGTGGCAAGCGTATCAATGCTGTGCAGAAATGTGTTTTGATTGCGCAGCAGAATATTTGCTAGTTGGGTGAAGGGCTTTGATGACTTACAGGTGAACCTCAATCTCATTTTCATTTTGAGCAACGCTAGATACGTCTTTTTAACCTGGCACCAGCAGGGCAAAGCTGTGCCCATATTCTGCTGCTGTTTTGGGGAGGAGGTTCATTGTAAGTTCATTCATTAAAAAAAAAAAAAAAAATGATGTCAAAATAAGCTGTGCATTCATGCAGCTTGCAACCACTCTGTTCCCTGCTTATCCCTGCCCCAGAAGGATTTTGTTGTTGTTTTTACTACTTTCAGGGTGTGGTGCGATGGGGGTGGGGGAGGGTGTGTGTTGAGGGTGGAGGTAAATGTTTTTGTAAACTGTGGTGGTGTGATGAACAGAGGGCATTCTGTCACAGTCTGTATATTGGGCAGTTCAGGTGGGGTTGTTAACTCCCTTGACTTTTGCCGGGCATCGCTTAAGTCCCTTGGCTGCTTTTACTTCCGGTGAGTACTTTCTTCACACTGGAAGTGGGTGACAGTGAATTTGCGAATTTTACACTGCCAGCTTTAAAGGCATTTTTGAGGCCCGTAGTCATAATGTGTCTGGAAATAAGCAATAACTTGTTGCTCGTGCTATAGGATGCCCCAAAACGCATTTTTTCTACGAACTTGCAATCTTCTGGTCAGCAAAAAAATGACGCAGACACTTTTTTTCCACCCTCCATCCCCTTTCCACAGTAATTTTGCAACTGCAACAGTATTGGCATTTGTACTGCTTCGCCATTCTAGGTTCAACTTCCACTGTTACACACAGTGTGAAGCAATGCCTACTCAGAAATCATCCCGGAAGTGCGCTGCGACCTCTCGCGACAAAGATTACAAAGCGCATTCACTCTAGCAAACCAGCTTTGCCAAATCGCCCAATAGTCACACAGCTGGGGCTGGAAGAAGGGAATTAGGCTTAATAAAAAAATATAAAAGCTCTTGACGGCCCATACCGCACCATTCCACATGTCCCCGTCAGTTCCAAAATGCACCAAAGGACACCACATCAGTACTAAATTTAGGTACTAGATCACATGAAATGAGAGCTCTTCAACCACAAAGAGAAGATTTAGTTCATTTTCGGAATAAGCTAATTTTTTGTTACAGATTTTACACTGATTTTAGTAACCAAGCAAGTATTTTGACTTTGTTTTCCGCTCCTATATATTTCAGATTTTACTTTTTTAGAAAAAAATATTTCTGGCATATAGTGATGTAACTAAACCAGTTTTCCAGCAAGTATAACACTGCAAAGTTGCAACAAAATATGAACGCAAACAAAAACACAGTAGGTGCGTGGGTACACTTAGCCAGTTGCCCAAAGTCTTCTTCTGTGGATTGTCTGCATCTGTGGATAGGGCTAATGTTGTAATCAACTCGTACTAGACTAATACTACTCACTCTGCTGGGATTTCTTCATCCCAGAGGAGGCAAGTGTTGCATTGTGATTGAGGTCCTCCTGTGAAGTCACGAACTTGCTGTGTGTTTTGTGTGCAGCTCTGACCCCCCTGGGTATTTGTGCATAATCCTTGACACGTTACGTAAACATTAAAACACTGATCTGGGTATTACGCTGATCTGGGTATTGGCTTTAGTTGGCAGACGGGTGCTGGTACTGTGGTAGTGGGACAGACGTATGGAATTTGTTTCTATCCATTGCTGCTCCAAAGTGTTGCGTGGGTAACAGGAAACTGATCGGTTTTGCTGTACAGTGGCCCAAGGCATTAGAACGTAACAGTAACATTCTAACAGTGCTTCTTTTAGACTAGAGAGAGAGAGAGAGAGAGAGAGAGAGAGAGAGAAAAAATTGAAAGAAGGTAAATATATGTAATCAGATAGCAAATGAAAGAAAACAGGTAATGAAAGAAAACAGTTTGTGTGCATGAAATTTGTAGATTGATAACAATGATGTACTTCCTTGCTAGAAAATGTATACTGGCTGGTCCTCATTTGGCATGTGGACTATATTATACAGTAATAATAACATAGTGTGGCTTGTCAGTAAATAATTAAACCAGTAAATGGAATGGTCATTTTCTATATTTTTTTTAATATAATGCTGCTGTTAAAACAGTGAAAGTTGAGACAACCCGTTCACAGGAGGTGGGGTCCTGGTTAAAGGCACAGAATGCACAGCATGTTTTGCCTCATTTGTTTCATTCTCTGTAGCATGGCTTGCTTTCTGTCATCTTCTTCCTGGTTGTTTTCCTCTTCTCGCTTGCAGTGTAAAAACAAATACTCCGTCCCTTCCCAGAATTCCCCTTACCTCCCGGCCACCCAGTCCGCCCCCTGGCGGGCGACACGAGAGACCCCAGTCGGGGCGGGGCCGCAGAACCATCACCTCCTCCACTCGCAAACCATCTGCGGCCTTGACCTTGAACGGTCCTGCTGTGGTGAGTTCTTCTTCCACACCAGTACCACGTTTATCTGCGATGCGCAAAGGGTGAAACTGCTTTTTGGACCCAGAATCGTTGAATTCCTGGCCAGTTTGACATTCCTGATTTCGTTTGATTGCCACAGTTTGCTTGGTGGTGATATCACTTTTGTCTGATTAACTGATCAGAATGATCTGTCCTTAAAGAATTGTACATGGGTCATAGAAATAATATTTTCAAAAAATTGTATAGGTACTTCATTCCAACCTGGCCTGGAAAGAACAACAAAAATCAAACAAAAAGGAAAACATCCTGCAGAAAACAAATAGAACAAACTGCAACAAAAAAGCCAAGGAGCAAAGAACACAGCAGAATAAAATAAAATAAAAAAAGCAATGAAATGGGGGTGGCACATTTGTGTCAACTAATTTAAGAACTTAAATGTATTTTGTTTCAGTGGTATGAAAAACACATACAGCATAACCTAAAATTAGCACGCAAACAAAGCCAGAATGATGGAGTAGCTTGTTTGTAGCTGCACTCATGATCTAAAAGTGAGCAGACAGATATTGAAAAGAAAGTCCAACATTGCACACATTTTTTAAGCGAGCACTTCTGAATATAAGGCTCATTGACTGGACCTACACTTGCAGTAGGTGCTGGAGAAGAGCGCATTTCCACAGCTGTTTGCAAATAGTTTTGAGTGACGTGGCAGCCACCACAGCCATAAAATTGGTGTTTGGACATTTTGTGTCCAGTGACGCAGGGATATGGCTGAAATGCGTATGGCACCCCCGAAATGTAATATTTATGCAAAATTTTGCAATGAGTATGCCCCCTGAATGAAATAAAGAAACCCATCAAAACAAAACAAAACGAAAACAACTGCAAATACAAAGCTGAAAATGTCACGTGCATATTTGCATTTGGGAGTTGATACACACTAACATAACACAGGTATTACCCTGAAGTTACTGCCAGGTCATCATGTGGAACACCAACAGTGTGACTAGTCTGTACACTGGTTACATTCACCACCAAAGTGTTTACTTTCTAAAATAAAAAAACAATGACTACTTTTGCAAACTGCTCAGCCTTTAATGCTCTTGACTCTTCAAAGAAGATAATATATATATGTATAATTATGATGACCCACTTAGTGAATGTATATAAGTAATGGACCGGCAGTCTGTATTGGAGTGTATTCAACATACTGTCTTGTGTACCAGTGTTTTTTTGTTTTGTTTTTATCTGTGAAGTCAGAAAGTAATTTCAGCAAAATCATTCTTTGCTCCTGGAATCTGTTCTTGGTGCTTGTGACTCATGTGTCTCCTGTTTAATGATTTATTTGTGCACTGTGAAAATCTGACTGGAAGGAGAAGGTGAGTACTGGTGATGGCAGGGATGTCATCGTGATGCTCAGTGAAGCCAAGTTTTATGTATCACAGACTGTAACTGCAAGAGCATTCTGCAATGACTTCTCCACACACCTTATCATTCACTAGTTTGGAAATGTGTAAGTCAAATGACACCCCAAACATGTAACTATGCAAAAAGAAAAAAGATTGTCCATCAAAGCAAAAAGAAAAGAAAAAAATCTATCCATTCCACCCCATATTTCTCCATTTATATCAAAAACAAATGAAAATCTAGTCCTCTTGTTGTGCTAGAAGAGTATGGATATTCAGGACTTTTGACTTGCTGGCAATGTGGCATGTTTTTAATATATTAGTCATAATAAAATAGTGCGAGTGTGTTTTCCATTCAAAACTTTTAATTTAAATTTTATATTTTTTGCCACCATTTTGTTTTTGTGGAAACTATGCAGCTTTGTGGCGAATATCGGCTGGCCGGTGAAGAATTCCCGCGCCCTGTAGATGATGGGTGCATCTTCTTTTCTTTCCCTGCATGCAGAACAAAGACCCTCCGGCGCTGAACGGCCACATGGAGGGCCTGTCGCTGCAAGGCATGACCGTGCACGGGGCTCAGGGAGTTCAGGGAGCCGTCCAGAATGCTGAGAACCCTGCGGAACCCACGCAGAAACCCCGCAGGGTGAGCCTCAAACTCCAAGCACTGGTTTACGACATCCTTCCTTCAACCACTGCCGTATTTAGTTACGCCATACGGTCCAGAAAACTTGTCAGTTAACGAGCAGTTTTTCGTTAGCGCTCACACAGTAGTAAGTTTGTTACAAACGACTCAAATAAAACAAGGCGTGTCATTTGTAGCCGCCAACAAAGTTTACACCAGCACAAATAAAACCACAATTGTTTGAATCAAGACAGAGCTCTTTTTTTTTACCCGGGGTGGATGCGTCTCACGTTTACGTGCGTGCTTTGGCGCTAGGTTGCTTCTACAGTCATATTAGTACCTGAACCTTTCGGAGGGCGCTGACCACGTCGGTGGACAGCTGCGCGGAGATAAAGAGTGCGTCTTCAGTGGTGTAACTAAATCTGGCAGAGTTTGGAGGAGGGTGCTGGAAAGCGATGCTCGGAGTGTGGGTGAGACTGTGTTACTGTGACTGTTACTAGATCCTTCCTGCTTGACCTTGTATGTGTGTGTGTGTGTGTGTGTGTGTGTGTGTGTGTGTGTGTGTGTGTGTGTGTGTGTGTGTGCATGTCACTGTGTGCGTACATATGCATGTGCATGTATGTTTCTTTGTGTGTGGGTGTGTTGTGTATATGTGTGTGTGTGCTTGTGTCAGTGCCTGCTTGTGGGTGGGAGTGTTCTGACTGATATCGATAAACTTTCGTGATGATATTGGTGTACCTGTTCAGACCACCAGTTTCAGTACAGATTGTGACCCAGATTCTAAAGGGAAGCTACTGCTTCTCTCCTACTCCTTTGGTCATGCTTACCTCCTTTTAATGTATGCTTGTGTGCCTTGCTCTTTTTTTTTGTACATCACTCTGTATACGTACTGAATGCTTTTGATTTCTGGATGTCCCTATCAGAGTAGGGTTCATTTAGCCATTTTCTTGCTTTAGCCTTATCAGATGTTGATTTCTTTCTCCTTTTGCTTCAGCAGTTTGGTCAGATTATTGATGTGCGGGCCATGCTGAATGAGGCAACTCGAATGGCTGCGGAGGAGGGCGTTTCAAGTGATGTGAGTTGTCAGCTTTGCTTCTTTGTGTATGTGTGTGTGTGTGTGTGTGTGTGTGTGTGTGTGTTTTGGTGTGTGTGTGTATGTACATGTATCATGTATGTGTGTGTGCATGCATGTGTGTATGTACATGTATCGTGCGTGTGTGTGTATGTGTGTGCGTGTGTGTGTGTGCATGCATGCTAGCGTGTGTGTGTGTGTATGCATGCTAGTGTGTGATTGTGTGTGTGTGTGTATGAGAGAGAGGAGAGAGAGAGAGAGAGAGAGAGAGAGAGAGAGAGAGAGAGAGAGATCGCATTTGTACACACGAGTGACTGTGCATGCATCCACACACAATCATTGCTGCTACACACTGGCCTGTTTTCAGGACCGCATGTTAAAACCACTGGGGGGCTACATGGGCTACAGCAGTGAGTGGAGAGACCTGGCACAAACCATCAGTCGTGTAAGTTGTCTTTGGCCGCTGTGCCCATTGTTGTGGCTGTCCTTGGGCATGTGTGTGTGTGTGTGTGTGTGTGTGTGTGTGTGTGTGTGTGTGTGTGTGTGTGTGTGTGTGTTTGGCCACTGCACCCATTGTTGTGGCTGTCCTTATGTCCCTTTGGGCATGTGTGTGTGTGAGTGAGTGAGAGTGTGTGGTGTGTGTGTGGGGGGGTGTGCGTGCGTGCATGCATGCGTGCACGTGTGTGTGTGTATGCATGTGTGTGTGTGTGTATATGCATGAGTGCATTGTGTGTATGTGTGTGCATGTGTGTGTGTGTGCGTATTTGTGTGTGTGTGTGTGTGCACACATGTGTGTGTGTGTGTGCAGGACTACAGAAATACACTCAACTGGTGGCCTGAGGCAATTACAAAAGCCAGGTGAATCATAGTTTTGCCTTGCATGATGGTTGGCTTTTCTGAATTTGACCCAACCAAATGCCTTTGACTGATACAGTCCATGCAGTTGTTACTGTTCTTGTCTTTCAGGATATCTACCTACAGAATCCCAATGTCCGGTGGGATGACATCATAGGGTTGGATGAGGCAAAGAGGTTGATGAAAGAGTCTGTTGTTTATCCCGTCAAGGTAACTTGTTTTCTACAATTCATTGAATACTTTTGGTTCACTGATAGTCACTGTCTGTAATGCAGAATGTGGCGCTGGATAATTGTAAAGTGTATACATCTATAATGCAGAATGTGGCACTGGATATAGAGTTCTTATTATTTGTAAAGTGTGTACATCTGTAATGCAGAATGTGGCACTGGATAATAAAGTTCCCATTATTTGGAAAGTGTGTCTGTGTCACAGCAATCTATAGTGCATAATGTGGCACTGGATTATAAAATCCTATTACTTATGAAGTGTGCAACCACAGCCTTCAGAGGTTTGCATCATTGGAAAGCATTTATTCCAGGTATTGCCTCCATGAGATACGCAATGTCTGAGTTAATATCCACTTGTCTGGTGCCAAATTTACTCCGTATCTAAACAAAAGCAAAAGCATACTTTGTAGAAAAAAACATGCTGGTGACCTTCAGCAAAAATAACTGCTGCTGCCCCCAAACAATTAGATGGCCTTGTTTATTAAAGTGTGTGTGTGTGTCTGTCCAGTACCCTCAGCTGTTCCAAGGCCTTGTCTCTCAGAGTGTGTGCATGTCTGTCCAGTACCCTCAGCTGTTCCAAGGCATTGTCTCTCAGAGTGTGTGCATGTCTGTCCAGTACCCTCAGCTGTTCCAAGGCCTTGTCTCTCAAAGTGTGTGCATGTCTGTCCAGTACCCCCAGCTGTTCCAAGGCCCCAGTACCCTCAGCTGTTCCAAGGCCTTGTCTCTCAGAGTGTGTGCATGTCTGTCCAGTACCCTCAGCTGTTCCAAGGCCTTGTCTCTCAAAGTGTACGTGCTCTGTCCAGTACCCCAGCTGTGGGGCACCCCAAAGCCTTGTCTTCAAGTGTGTGTGTCTGTCCAGTACCCTCAGCTGTTCCAAGGCCTTGTCTCTCAAAGTGTGTGCTGTCCAGTGCCCTCAGCTGTTCCAAGGCCTTGTCTCTCAAGTGTGTCATGTCTGTCCAGTCCCTCAGCTGTTCCAAGGCCTTGTCTCTCAGAGTGTGTGCATGTTTGTCCAGTACCCTCAGCTGTTCCAAGGCCTTGTCTCTCAATGTGTGTGTGTCTGTCCAGTACCCTCAGCTGTTCCAAGGCCTTGTCTCTCAAGGTGTGTGTGTGTGTGTCTGTCCAGTACCCTCAGCGTTCCAAGGCCTTTTCTCTCAGGGGTGTTGTCAGTCCAGTACCCCCAGCTGTTCCAAGGCCCTCTCAAAATGCTGTGTCATGTCTGTCCAGTGCCCTCAGCTGTTCCAAGGCCTTGTCTCTCAAAGGCATGTGTGATATCACTGTTGCCTGTCTCCAAGGGTGGTTGGACCCCTCAGCTGTTCCAAGGCCTTGTCTCTCAAAGATGTGTGCCATGTCTGTCGCAGTACCCTCAGCTGTTCCAAGGCCTTGTCTCTCAAGGTGTGTCGTCAGTGTGCTGTCTCAGTCCATACCCTCAGCTGTTCCAAGGGCCTTGTGCGTGCTCAAGGTGTGTGTGTGTGCATGTCTGTCCACTACAAAGGTGGGCTGGTCGTCAGCTAGCTGTTCCAAGGAGCTTTCTTGTCTCTCGAAGCTGTCCAAAGCTTTGTCTCATAGTGTGTGCATGTTTGTCCAGTACCCTCAGCTGTTCCAAGGCATCCTGTCTCTCAAAGCGTGCATGTCTGTCCAGTACCCGCAGCTGTTCCAAGGCCTTGTCTCTCAAAGCGTGCATGTCTGTCCAGTACCCTCAGCTGTTCCAAGGCATCCTGTCTCCGTGGAAAGGAGTCCTGCTGTATGGACCACCGGGCACGGGGAAGACCCTTCTGGCCAAGGCCGTGGCCACGGAGTGCAACACCACCTTTTTCAACATCTCTGCCTCCACCATTGTCAGCAAGTGGCGTGGTGACTCAGAAAAACTTGTCAGGGTAGGTCGGTCATGCGGACTGGGGGGTGGCTTTGGAGCAGCTCATCTCAAAGAGATGCGGACAGATGGTTGCGTTTGTATGCTTGTGTGCTAGGCATGAGAGAAGGAAGGTTTACCGCTTGGTATTACCGAAAGCATTTGTCTTGGACAAAAAAATAAGTCTTCTGATGGTCTCGCCTTGCACTGTGCCTATTGCCAGATATTTGTGACAGACATGTAAGCATGCCGGTTTAGGCTCTTTTTTTCTTTTCTTTTTTTCCTCTTTCAAATTTGTGTATATTTCTTAATCCTGAGTTCTGCTCTTACAGTAGTGGGATAAAGAGCTTCTCATGCTGTTAACTTTGTACACTGGATTGCTCAGCAGAAACTTTGGTTCACAGTCAGTCCTTTCAAAGTACAGGTATAATGTTGCATGTAATGTTTGAGTGCAGGGACCTTCCACCTCCCAGAGTGGTGATATGAAATCACTGACAGTCATCCTAAGTATGAGGGATTGCTGATCCTAGCATCCTAGCATATAGTGAAGGCCCCATAGAGTGAAAGCATTTGTAGCTGTTTGTGTATTTTCTTGTTTCCTGTGCTTAAATGTGAACCATTTATTTACAGGTATTATTTGAGCTGGCCCGATTCCATGCACCATCAACCATTTTCCTTGATGAGCTGGAATCACTGATGAGTCAAAGAGGTTCGCAGGGGGGTGCCACGTAAGTTTTATAGGCTTTGTTGACTCTGTTTGTGGTAAGCAGAGTGCTGTTTTATTAAATAATGTTCTAGATATCTGAGCAGTTAGCTGTATGCAATCGCAACACAAAAATATGTGCAAACATGTACGAAGACAGTTCGATGAACAAACAAAAAAACAGACAAATGAAGCATAGTGATGAAAACTAGAAATGAAACACACTAAGACCTCTCTCTCTTCCTCTGCAAAAGGATAGAAGGAAGGATTGATGGATGGACAAATGTTCACTTTCATGCTAGACATGCGCACACGCACACTCTCTTTCCCCCTTGACTCGTGCGAGAAGAGAAGAGAAATTTGTGTGTGCTCAAGCCTTGCAGTGGACACATTTTGATGGGCAACTGTCTGCACCCAGATGGCTCCATATGTGTTTTATAATGCTTATATAGAGTGCAGCTTGCCAGCTGGAGAGAGAGAGAGAGAGAGAGAGAGAGAGAGATGTCCTTTAGCTTCCAAACTTTGTTGGTTTTGTGTATGTCTTTGCGAGGAGAGAGAGTGAATGAATGAATGAATAAACTTTATTTTACGAGGGTAGTGGAGAAGACTCGAGGTCGTTTTACATCCAGCCCTCGCCCGTGAGGGAAACTACTATTAACTAAGGATACAATGAGCTACAGTATGATGAGTACACCTACATTTATACAAACCATGTTGAAATGGAGAGAGGGAGAGAGAGAGAGAGAGAGAGAGTTCTTTTGAATCTTGTTGGACCTTTTGTGAGTACCTAGTATTGAATCAACAACAAGCGTTAAAGCATCAGGTCTTTTGCGTTAAAAAAAAGAAGGCAAAGATGTGAAAACTTGAGCATAAGTATCTCTGTACTACAAGGTATGTTTTGTATTTCTTCCAGTGAACATGAGGGTAGCCGGCGCATGAAGACGGAACTACTTGTACAGATGGACGGCCTAGCAAAAACCGATGATTTGGTCTTCCTGCTTGCTGCATCTAACCTGCCATGGTTAGTTGTAGTGTTTTATTTTATCAGTAAACTGTGCAAACACCGACTTTCAGGTAGCATGCCGCCGTTTGGATGTGTCCATGTCGTGAGCATCACAGACACTAAGCCTCAGCAAGAAGATGTGAGCATCTTCTTGCTGAGGTTTAGTGTCTCACGAAAGGTTTGTGCTAAAGAGTTGAAGAAATAATATTATGCATTGTGCCTGGGCATCATTTTCTGTACCTGATGGGCTGGGTTAACGTGTTGTTTTGGTGGATTGATGTAAAGCTGACCTGCAGTGATCAACACTGGAGGTATTGTTGGTGGTGAGCAGCGCCAACTTCTGAACTAACTGTGATGGGGCGCAGCTGTTTTCCTGTGCTGTAGTTTTGAGCGGAGATGGCCTCTGGTATGTTTAGGTTTGACTTCAGATGGACTTTTTTTTTTAAATGCTGCTCATAGCTGTTTTCAGCATGTTGCTTTGTGCTGGGAGAGTTTGTGTGTGTGTGTGTGTGTGTGTGTGTGTGAGAGAGAGAGAGAGAGAGGGGAGAGAGAGAGAGTGAGTGTGTGTATGTGTGTGTGTGCAGCTTTTGTGGTCTTCACAGTATCAAAGTACAGAAGACCATGTAGCAGTGATACTGTTTTCACTCTTAGTAAGTGACATTTATTCTCACTCTTAGCAGAGAACCGTCACCAGTGACATTGTGCTAACTCTTAACAGCGACATTGTTGTAACTCTTAGCATGGATATTGTTCTTACTTTTAGCAATATTGTTCTCTCACTCTTAGCATTAATATTGTCCTCATTCCATGCAGTAATGTGCTTAGTCTTTGCAGTGACATTGCATTCAATCTTAGCATCAACACTGTTCTCACTTGTATCAATGATGTTGTTCCCACTCCTAGTTGTGTATGTACTCTTAGTTGTGTACATACTCTTAGCTCTCACTGTTAGCTATGATGATGTTCTCTCTCGTATCAGTGACATTGTTCTAACCCTTATCGGTGACAGTGTTCTCACACTTAGCCATGATGCTGTTTTACTCTGAGCAATGAACTCTTAGCAATGACATTGTTGTCACTCTGAGCAGTGACAGTGTTCTCACCCATAGCAGTGACATTGTTCTCACCCATAGCAGTGACACTGTTCTCACCCTTAGCAGTGACACTGTTCTCACCCATAGCAGTGACACTGTTCTCACCTTCAGCACTAGTGGTGATGATGTTCTCACCCTTAGCAATGACATTGTTGTCACTCTGAGCAGTGACAGTGTTCTCACCCATAGCAGTGACACTGTTCTCACCCTCAGCACTAGTGGTGATGATGTTCTCACTCATAGCAGTGACACTGTTCCCACCCTTGGCACTAGCGGTGATGATGTTCTCACTTTTAGCAGTGACACTGTTCTCACCTTTAGCAGTGACACTGGTCTCACCCTCAGCAATGATGTTGTTCTCACCCTTAGCACTTGCAGTGATGATGTTCTCACCCTTAGCAGTGACACTGTTCTCACACTTAGCAGTGACATTGTTCTCACCCTTAGCAGTGACATTGTTCTCACCCTTAACACTAGCGGTGACGGTGTTCTCTCTTAGCAATGACATTGTTCTCACCCATAGCAATGTCATTGTTCTCACCCTTAGCACTAGCGGTGATGATGTTCTCTTTAAACAGTGACACTGTCCTCATCCTTAGCAGTGACACTGTTCTCACCCCTAGCAATGATATTGTTCTCACCCTTTGCACTATCAGTGATGATGCTCTCTCTTAGCAGTGACACTGTCCGCATCCTTAGCAGTGACACAGTTCTCACCCTTAGCAGTGACATTGTTCTCACCCATAGTGGTGACACTGTTCTCACCCTTAGCACTAGTGGTGATGATGTTCTCTTAGCAATGTCATTAGTGTCATTGTTCTCACCCTGATAGTGTTCTCTCATCGTGTTCTCTCTTAGCAGTGACATTGTTCTCACCCTTAACAATGACATTGTTCCCACCCATAGCAGTGACATTGTTCTCACCCGTAGCAGCAACATTGTTCTCACCCTTAGCAATGACATTGTTCCCACCCTTAGCAGTGACATTGTTCTCACCCTTAGCAATGACATTGTTCTCACCCTTAGCAGTGACATTGTTCTCACCCTTAGCAGCAACATTGTTCTCACCCTTAGCAATGACATTGTTCTTGCCCTTAGCAATGACATTGTTCTCACCCGTAGCAGTGACATTGTTCTCACCCTTAGCAATGACATTGTTCTCACCCTTAGCAGCAACATTGTTCTCACCTGTAGCAGTGACACTGTTCTCACCCGTAGCAGCAACATTGTTCTCACCCTTAGCAGTGACATTGTTCTCACCCGTAGCAGCAACATTGTTCCCACCCGTAGCAGCAACATTGTTCTCACCCGTAGCAGCAACATTGTTCTACCCATAGCAGCAACATTGTTCTCACCCGTAGCAGCAACATTGTTCTCACTCTCTCACCCCCAGGGAGCTGGACCACGCGATGCTGCGGCGGCTGGAGAAGCGGATCCTTGTGGACCTGCCGACGTTTGAAGCGCGGCGAGCCATGTTCATGCACCACCTCCCCCCTGTGGTCTGCTCCAAGGAAGGGGGGCTGGAGCTGCTGGCTGACCTCGACTACGACATGCTGGGCGTGGTATGTGTCTGTGGGTCCCGTCTGGCATTGGAAGGGTTAAGTCTTGAGAGACCAACTGAAAGAGAAGATGTAAAACAAATTCCTTCCGTCAGTTGCCCGCCGTGTGCGTTTCAAGGATGGAGGCTACTGTGCAACAGCCTGCTGGAGATTCATAGTCAACTCGGAGAAACAGCATCATGGGGTGTATAGAGCATAATGCTGTTTTCGTAGAGCACAGAGTACTTTGTAGTGAACAGGAGGTATGGCGGTAAGAAATAGGTTTTCTTGTCCTTTCATTGTTGCGTTGTGCTTTTTCAGTGCCTGCGCGTTGCGTTAATTGTCTTGCATGCGATCTGCACTTTGCCCAGGGCCCAGATGTGTGAAGAGCAAAACAGCCCTCTTAATCATGTTTATTTTTCAAACAGTGATGGTACTAAAACAGTCGACAAGGGTGGAGCACAAATAGGACCCTTTGGCTGGCCTAAATGTGTTTAAAGTTTTAGCCTCATCTTTCTACCATGAGCAAGAGCTGGACTTGTGGACTCTTTAGCTGTTCTTGGATTAGAGGCTATCCGCATTTAACTTCATTTGCTCATCATTCATATCGGCCCAGGTGTTAGTCTTTTGCCAGAGAGAGGAGAGCTGTGGACAGTGATTATTTTTTCTCGTGACAGAAAACTGAAGGCTACTCTGGTTCAGACATCAAACTGGTCAGTAAAGAAGCTGCCATGAGACCTGTCAGGAAGATCTTTGTTGCCTTGGAAAATCACTCAGAAGGTATGCATTATATAACTTCACTTTGTTACTGCTTAACTTTTTTGTGTGTGGGTATTTTTCTCTTTTTCCCTCTCTTTCTGACTGATCTGATGAAAGTAAATGGGGCTTAAAGTCCTCAGATGTGGAGCTGACATATTAGGGGCCAAATCTGACGAAAGAATAATGTGTGGCTGTAGATTGTCAGTGAGGTTGAGCAGTTCCAGCTGTGGTTAGAATCGATCTTTGCTCCAGCTGTAGTCAAAAGTCTGTCATTTTCATATATATATATATATCCTTCCACACTGTAACTGTGATAAAAGTCTGACTTTCTGCATGTTGTCTGTAGTCAGATCTACCCATGCTGGTTTTACTGACCTTAGTCAACAGATGCAAACAAACAAGTTGCTTTGCTGTTTGTTAAGGTTGTAGTGCTTGTTTTGGCTGCAGAAAGATTGATGGTATGAGAAGAGTTTTGCTTTGTGCGTTTATTTATGGTGGAGTTTGATTGTCCTGAGGTGACCCGGTGTGGTTGACAGGATGTTAAAATCCAACTATTAACTCACTAACCCAGAGTGCGGGTTGGGGTCTTAACATGTGAATTCTGAAATCAGTTTGAGAAGAACTTAATGTAATAATAATATATGGACATTTAATGTAATATAAAGGTGAGAAATAATAAGAGAAATGTTACCCTGCGAACAGCTATCACTTGGTACCTGCAGGCAAGATCATGTATGTATATAGCACATTTTACTGACGGTAACAGGTGTGTCCTCAAGGGACATTACTGAATTCTTGGCTAAGTTGATAGACATCTAAATGTTGATGTTTCCCAGACACTGTTTAGGCAAGACCTCAAAAGGTAGTGATCCATGTTGGGCTTGAAACCTGTTCATACCAGTTTGATGGCATCGTCACCATTCCAAGGTCACAGTAAGAACAGAATAGTTGCAATTTCCTCATTCTGAATGCAATTTGATAGTGCATTTGCCATGCTTGTTGTTTGTTAGACTTGAGAGAGAGAACTCGTGCCACTGTTGATTTGGCATGAAGACGAGCTGTGATGTGACCCTGTTTGACTGTTTCACTTGCTGTGAGGGCAAAGTCACTGTAGACCGTGTCCATAAATGCAGGATGGCAACTTTGATTTGTCCATGATAAGTTTGTTCTTCTGTTTTTTAAAGAATCCGCCAAGAAGCAGCAAGAAATTCTCGGTACTGGATCCTTTTCTTTCCCTTTCTTTCCTTTCCATTTTCTCTTTTCTTTTACTCTCTTTTTTTCCAGCTTCTTTCTCCTTTTATTAATGTATTGATTGCTTTCTGTTTGTCCATCTGTAAAGTCCCTTTTCTGGTAGTTAGCACCAAAGTTAACTCTCAGATTTGCGAGGAGTTAATTCTACGTGTGAGTTTCTGCATTTTGATGCCTGAGCCAGGAGCTCATGTATGTGGGGTATATATAACACTGTATAAGAGTTATTATTTTATGGCATTATGATTATAGATTTGGGTGTTTACAGTTACTACTCCATACCCCACAAAGGGCAAAGGAATAAACACCTGTGAATCATTGAGTTTACCACCTGATATACAGCTTTAGTAGTTGTGATATGGGTGATCTGTGGTTAGAAATCCGAGTTGGCTTTCTTAAGGAATGTGATCTGCCCCAAGCATATTTATGTGTATATATATATTTGCGCCATGCTCCTAATAGTGCAAGCTGTAGTTTCTGAATGGTTATTTGGAATTCAGATGTCCTTGACAATGGGGGTGTGATATCTTCACTTCTGCTAAGATAGATTGATCACAGTCATCTCTTTCAGGAGAAAAAAGAAGAATATAAAAAAGCAGTTGCGAACAAGATGTCTGTTATCCTGCCGCAGTTGGCCTGTGTCATGTTAACACGTTTTCGTTTGTGTTTTCAGGAGAAGAGCTTCACATAAAGCTGGACACAATTCGCACGCATGATGTTCTGTCAGCCATTGAGCGAACCAAGCCCTCTGCCAAGCTACTCAAAGACAAATACAGTCGCTGGCAACGAGAATATGAGTCGGTCTGATGCTTGCATGTGCAGCTGGCACACTTTACTGCTCACGTGATGTGTGTGTATGTGTGTGTGAGTTCAGGAATGTGTTTGACTGGTGTGGTTGTCTCTGTGATAGACCCCCACATTTCAGCTTCCAGCTTTTACGCATCCAGCAGACTTGAGTTTGGACACATTTTGAAGTCAGGGTTTGGGTACACCTTGAAGTCTGGATTTGGACACATCTGGAAATCTGAATTTGGACAGCTCTCGAAGTCTGAATGGGAGTGTCTTGAGGTCTGAATTTGGATACCCCTTGCAGTCTGAATTTGGACACCTGTTGAAGTCTTGAGTTTGGAAACATCTTGAAGTCTGAATTTGGACACATCTTGAATTCTGAATTCAGACATATCTTGGGAGTCTGAGTTTGGGGACACATCTTGAAGTCTGAATTTGGACACACCTTTGGTGTCTAAATTTGGGCACATATCTTGAAGTCTGAGTTTGGACACATATCTTGAAGTCTGAGTTTGGGCACACATCTTAAGTCCAAGTTTGGTCATGTCTTGAAGTCAGAGTTTGGACACATCTGGCTGAGCTGCTCAACATTCACACTCAGCATTTCGCAGGGTTTGTACCCAGGCCCTGCTCACCAGGAACGTGCTTGCTGTTTTGGGGAGGAGAATGGAAGCACATAATGATGGCATAGGCTGGTTAGTAGGGGCGTGTTTTCGAGTGATGACTGATTTGCAATTTTTTTCTACAGCACACCATAATTAAAAAGAATTAAAAAATGAACTTCACTGATCATGTACATCAATGAAGGAAGGAATAGTATTACCTCACACATGTGCCAATTCTCCTTACTGGTATCTTTTTGTGTGTTTTCATTTTCATTGATTACGATGATCGGTCTTGTATTTAAATTGTGCAAATCTTTTGAATCTGCACAATTCAGGTGAAGAACTGAACATGTAAGCTTTATGCATGCGTGTGTATGTATGCGTGTGTATGTATGCGTGTGTGTGTATGTGTGTGTGTGTGTATGTGTGTGTGCGTGTGTATGTGTGTGTGTGTGAGAAATAGTACCAGGGTGAAAGTTTGGAGGGGAATAGCATTTTTATGTTCTTCAACAACACTCCTGCAGTGTGGTCCGTTTGCTTCTGCTGCAGTTACATGAGAATGGTTGGTGTTTAAACAGCAAACTATAGAAAAGCTACTGGACAAACCCTGTGATAATGACCTAGATCTGGTGACAAGTCCTTGTCAGTCTTCTTAAGCATGGTAGTTGGTATCTTCTCTGATCCCATCTTTTTCTTTTCACAACAGTGCACTCTTACCTTTTACTTTGGTTTGAATCTCCACTGAACAAATACATCGCAGCCAGTTGTTGTGCACCAAGAGGGAGAAAGTAAATCTAATGAGGCGTCTGCCAGTTCTGCTGTTAGTGTAACAAAAATAGCTTCGGCCACCAGTTCATGCATGGCTTTCCTTCTTCCACCTTCCATTGGGAGTAGCCATGATCATCATTCTGATCAGTCTGCTGCTATTTATAACTGATCGCTTTTATATAGCGCTGTTCTCCGCTGTTGAGCAGACTCACTGCGCTCGCATGTGATTCTACACGAGTGAATAGCTTTTTATAGGGCGTTTTTGAATATCCACCGAAGTGGTGTACTACAGCGCTGGCATGGCTGGTGCCACAAGAAACTGCTGCCATCTCGGCGCGTTCTGTGTACACCATACAACCATGCACCATGTCACTTCATGCAAAGTCACATGTTTAGTGGTGTCAGTGTTTCCACACCTCTAGCTGTAGTGTTACAGTGGACATGGAATATTTTGATGAGCACAGTTCAGTTAAATTCAGGTGAAGGCGGCATCTCTGTGCTTGGGAAATCCCATATGTGCTCTGCCTTGTCTCTCGAAAAGGAGGTTGGGGGTGGGGGGTTGTTGAGATTGATGGCCATTTTCCAGCTTTTTGCCACAGAATCTTGCTGAAGTTGCGTGGACTGTTTGTCACAAACCATTGTGGCACAGTAACAGAGCCTAGTGGACACTTCAGCACTGCAAATAGTACTGTGTGAAGAACACTGTCAGTACTGCGGCGTAGAAGTCAGTATAAAGAGCACTGCCAGTGTTTTCATAACATTGCTAGAAGGAGCACTACAGTATGGTGAGCACTGCAGTGTAGAAATCAGGTTTTGTTATACCTTAGCGATAAAGAGCGATTGGATTCACGGCATAATAGGGGATTGCACCGTTATCCAGCTACTGATCATGTTGGGTCGGGAGATCGACAGCAGGGCTTCAGTGTGCAAAAATGGCAAGGGTGTGTTGGTTTTATCGTCTGCATGGTAGCCTACACTCCTAGGCTTTGTTTCTGATCTTGTTGACATTGGTGACCTCACCATACCTCCCGAGTGTTCCTTGAGAGCGGTCCTTGCTAGGGTTAGGTAGCATGACTGTTGCTGCTGGCTTTCCTTTGAGACGCAGTATGAATATCCAGGTCTGGAATATTCCACAGGAATGAAATCTCATTTCGGATAAGTACCAAAAAAACAACACCAGCGAATAAAAAGCAAAGACAAAAAATGTGAACTTGGTACCACTGCTAAGTAAAGGCAAGACGTGAATGAGTGCCTCAGGAAAATGGTCAATATGTTGGCACAAATGATGTGATTTTTTATTTTTTTTTATGATGATTTTTTTTGGTGATATATTTTCTAGACCTTTGTGTAACTGAACTTTAGAAACGAATTGTATGTTCTGTCCACATTCCAGTTTGAATCTTCAAATTCAGTGCAGCTGTTGACATACTTAGCGACATATCAGATAGTTGCGAGTCTCCGTCCAGATTCTGTTTTGAAATGAGACCAGAATAGTTTTATATTTATCACTGTGCGTTTTGATATGACAGTATTATTATTACTGCTGTTATGCTATTTATTGTTGATGGATGTGTGGAGAGAGAGAGAGAGTGAGAGCGAGAGAGAGAGAGAGAGAGAGTAAAATGCAATGTGATGAATTTCCCGACTGAGGGTTCATTTAAATAAAATGCAATGTGGTGAATTTCCTGACTGAGGATTCATTTTCTTTGCCTTCATGCTCTGTAATCAAAGTGAGGGTCAAAGAGAAAACATGGTGCTTTTTTTTGCATATATATATTTAGAGGGACAAAATCTTTCACCTTGATTTTTGAGCCTGGACACATTCTGAATCCAAGGGATTTGTGGAGATATCATTTGTCTACAGAAGAAATGATGCCCGTGTGTGATCAGTTTGTAAGATTTCTGTTGTATTTGCTTCAAACCATAGAATATGGCTGTTAAGAGTTGGCATTCTCTCATGAGTCATTTCATGGTTTTATGTCAGTGAGACAACGAATAATACTAAGAGTAAGGATGACGGTAACGGGGGGGGGGGGGGGGGGGGTAAATTTTTTATCAGGTGAGTCTTTTGGGGGCATGCGCATTGTAGTCAATTCTGTTGTTACGTTTACTGACCAGAGCCCACTTTGAAATACAAATGACTCAATAATGCATTTCAAGTTGCAACGGAAAAAGAAGAAGAAAAAAGCCTGCTAGGACTAAAGGAGTGTAAATCCTGTCTGTGCTGTTTTTAAAGGGGACCCAGAGTGAGCATGAAAGCTGGCCTGAAAACATGCAAAATGTGTAGTTACACTCTTACAGGCTTTGTATGATGGTTCTGTCATTAATTTTATGCAACAAAAGTCCTTTGTTGTTGTTGTTGTTTTTGCTTTGAATTTGAGCTCCCCAGGGTGCAGTGCATTGGTTTCCACTTGACAATCATGAGCAGAAAAAGGTTGGCTTGTATACAGCTGCCACATTGCCAGGAAAGTCCATACACATCACAGACTTCATGAAAATGGCAACACACAGTTATATTTTCACAACTTTCAAGCGTTTAAAATCTTTTTAAATGTTCTCAACATGACTGTAAAACTGCTGTGAGTGTATTTTTTATTCCATTCCTATTTTTAAGGCACACAGTGCTGCTTGGCTTCGGGTCCCCTTTAAGTTAAAGCTGCATCTTTAGGTTGACGTTGTGTGCATTTTCTTATAATTTGTAGCAAGCCAGTGCTCACTTTCTGTTGGTATCAGAATGGGTAGATCTTGCTTTGTCTTTCTGTTTGTTAGAGGGGCTTACAAGTACTTCCTGCAGCATGTAGATAGAAAACAAAATCTCGTTTTATGGCTTGCAGTTGCATCAATCGCAAATGGATTTCTGTGATGCTTTTTTGTTGTGCTTTGTGTGCGTGTGGATTGGTGGGGGTAGGGGTGGGGTGGGGTGGAGGAGAAGGTATTGGAAGAGGAATGATTTTTGTGATCCTCAAGTTTTGTGAAAGATGGTGTAGCTTACCTGTAACTGTTATCAAACCAGCTGGCTGTCACCAAACCCGTCAGTGAATTGCCTCTCAACACACATCAGTATTAATTATCAGTGTGTAATTAAAATAATGGTCAGTTCATTAGTTTTTGACCAGCTTGGGTTTGAGAACATACTGCTGTTTTTATTTGGAGTGTAATAACTGTAAATAAATGAGGTGGTAAAGAGAGGAGAGTGGTCTTCTGCCACACATCCTTCGTTTCTTTCCTTTACCAGCTTCATCATGTTCACCAGGAGCAATGAACGTGTATAGTGCATTTTCCACAAGGAGTCAGACTGCACAGTATACTGTCACTTGTGTCAGACTAAGAGAGCATCAGGGTTTGTTGGTGTTTGAATTTTTTCCCCGATGAAAATCCCTGAACCAGCGAAAGGCAAGGCAGAACAGTGAGGCAAGAGTATATTATATCGGCAAGTTTTTCACCCTGTCCCTAATAAGCCACCTCGCTTCTGTGTACATAAAGCAACATGTTTACTAGCAAGAGTTGTCAGAGCTCAGGATCTGTGTGAAAGTGGAGGTGGTTGTCCAGGGCTCCCCGACCCTGTGATGAGCCTCATGGTTTCTGTGGACATAAAGCAACGTTGAACCAAGAGCTGCCCAACGTCTTTGCTTTTGGGCACAGTGCCTGTGGCAGTATTCTTTTTTTTTTGAATCCAGCCGGTATTTAATATTTAGGCCACACAACGAAGAAACAAACAGAAATCTGGCACAAGTCACTGGGACTTTTCCACCCCAGGCATTGTTCAAGCGAGATGTTGCAGTCATTTTTACCTGGCGTGATTGTGCCAGTTGCATGTGAAACAGATGGTTGATTTCTGTGAGTTTTTATTCAGTTGAGTTTAAATTTGCATGAGTGTTAACTGCTACAGGTGTATTCAAGAGAGATCATGTGCACGATACTGTGGGTGACATTGGTGTGCGTCTTGTTTATATTACGCTAGCAGGAGTGATCTTGATCTAATTTCAGTATCACAGTTGCAGTTGTGTTTAAAGTTTTCAGATTATGTAGTATTTTTGCTTTATTTTTGGCAAGACATTGCATCATGGAGTACAAACCTTGTGCAAATGGTTGCATACATTTTCATGATTATGTATCTGTGATGCGTTCAGTAATCTAATGGTTGCATACTTTCAGAGATGATTGACGTGTCCTCACATTGTGTTGGTTAACACAGACCTACTGAGAAAGTTGACCTTTCAGACTGTCCAGGCTGATAACCTCTTCTGTTGAGCGTGACACGTTCAGTAGCCTCTATTGAGCATTACGTGTTCAATACTGAGCATTACACGTTCAGTGATACTGGTTCAGAAACCTTGACCCGTGTTCAGAGTTTCAGGAGTCTTGGCAAAAGGTCATAATGTGGTATTACCATTTTGTTGGTGGCTTAACAATAACAGAATAGCGTAGAAGAGTTGCTCTGCTAACATGTTTACAGTTTGGAGATGTGATACTGATGATACTAGTGATAGTGTTTCTAGTAATAGTGCTTTTGATGAGTTGTATGCTTTACTGTTTTAAACTTAATTTTTGATTGCTGTTTTATGTTGCCCAACAGGTTTGCTATTTCACAATTAGGTATAATTACCGCTGGATTATTTATATTTCGTTTGTTGCTTGCTCAACTGTTGCTTGCTTTTTGAAATGGTATTCTCGTCCCAGTATGAACCTTTTGGCATTCCCTTTGTGCTCTTGTTGCCTGCCAGTTTGGAGTCTGTGATAGGAATAGGCAGTGTATTGTTGGAATAGCAGTTTCCCCCCTCCCCCTGTCCGCCTACCTTTCTTAAAAAATGTGAATGTTATCCCACTTTTTGTTGCTGTAGTAGTTGTTTTCAGACCAGACTTCATTCTGGCCTCCTCGAGGAAACTAAAATCCAGTTACTAACTAACAAACTCTTCCAGCACTGGTGTTTGACATTTTGCTACTTGGGGGTAGTCCTGAAACGGTAGAAGATGAAAAACATTTAAACGCGTACTTTGCCTTGGTAAGTGGCAGTTTGTGGAGAACTAACTCCGTGGTGTAATTTACAGGAGCAAGGGGATAGGTGAGATGTGCATGCCCAGAAATGCCATACTTTACAGTCTGGAAATTGTCATCTTCATTCTCATGTGGAATAAAAACCAGAATTGCGACGAAAAACTAAAACAACCAATTAAGGGAATTTGTAAGACATTTTTTAATTAAACTGTTGTCATATATATATATAATCTAATTTTAATAACAATCAAAGCACCGTTTAAAAGAATTAAAAGAAATAATAAGTTTAGATTGTTTTCATCCTGAATATTGGCATTTTTCACGGTATACAATACATGAAAACGCACAATTACGATACACTGAAATGATACTAGTTTTTTACTTTTTACTACACTTTGATACCACAGAGGGTAACAAGTAGGAACATCCTGACCAAAAGTCGAAGCTGTCGTGTCATTCCTCACACAGCTTCATCCTTGTTCACAATCAATCAGAAAAGGGAATTATTCAGTACTTGAAAGATGCCACATGAGCACAGCAAAAAAAAAACCCGCATCGTACACGGTAACTCCAACCAGGTATGGGAGTTAATACAAGGTATCCACCAAAGGTACACCACCAAAGTATGCAGATGCAGCGAGCGGAGAATTTTGCTGCTGTGCCAGTCCGTGGTGACTGAGGATGGTGATGAGGAAGGATTAGTTGATCTTTCTGATGGTGACACTAGAAGAGCGGCTGATGCAGATTTTGTTGGCTGGCAATGGCTGTGTCTGCACGCCACTCTTTGCTCCTTACTAATACTTTCTGCCCTCAACTGTATGGCCTTTTCCTGCTGAAGTTTCGGCATTGCATGCCCATGGGCGTTAAAACTGTTGCCAACCTCCCCTCAAGGTCTTTGTCCCCGACCCCTCATTGGCCTGTTTCAGTTCCAGATCGGGCTCGATCTTTCCGCCGCCTCACACATTTTGCTAGGAGAACTCCCATTTTGGTGATTTGGGCCGACTTCTTCTTCTGTGTCATATTCTGTTTTTATGATCTCTGATCAGTTGCTCATGCATGGAAGAGACTCTTTTCTCCGAGACATTTTGCTTTTTGTTTAATCCTTGATCCAGGAAGTGAATTTTGTGCCGAAATAAAATTCTTCATATGATTTGGTTATCAGATTTACTTAGGCTAACAGCCTTTATCTGGTCTTTGCCAGCCAAAGCCATTCTATCTTTTCAAACACTGAGGTCACTGCGTGGGTAGGCAAACTCAGCGAAGAAACTTCTTGTTT
>JABMCL010003070.1:340000-345000 GCA_018857735.1 Alviniconcha marisindica
TTGCCTTCAGTATAATTCTGAATACACAAGATGAAGGCAGGCATTCAGTATTCCGAACACATAAGGCGAACAAAGAGTTTGGATTCATCGTTTTTAAATACACAATGCGAATGCAGAGTTTGCATTCAGCCTTCTGAATGCACAAGGCGAATTCAGGCTTTGCATTCATCGTTCTGAATGCACAAGGCGAATTCAGGCTTTGCATTCATCGTTCTGAATACACAAGGCGAATGAAGACTTTGCCTTCAGTATGATTCTCAACACACAAGATGAAAACAGGGTCTGCATTCAGTATTCTCAACACATAAGGCGAACAGAGTTTGGATTCATCGTTCTGAACACAGGGTGAACGCAGAGTTTGCATTCTCAAGATATACTCTGTTTAGAAGAAGAAGAAAAGAAGGAAAAGGATAGAAAACAACAATGAATCAGCAACAGCAAAATGCACGCCCTTTCCAAGACAAGAGATGCTCTGTTCAGAAGGAGAGGAGGAAGAAGAAGAAGACAATAATAATAATAATAATAATAATGGATACTTAGAGCGCCTAACCCGCACGGGCCCTAAGCGCTTAAGCACACGTTCTTCAAATGCACAAATTTTCAAAATTCAACGCATACAACACACACACACACACACACACACACACACACACACACCACACACACACACACACACACCACGCACGCACGCACGCACGCACGCACGCACGCACGCACGCACGCACACACACACTCACACACACACACACACACACACACACTCACACACACACACCACACACACACCTCACACACACACACAACACACACACACACACACACACGCACGCACGCACGCACGCACGCACGCACGCACGCACGCACACACACACACACACACACACACACACACACACACTCACACACACACACACACCACACACACACACACAACACCACACACACACACACACACAACACACACACACACACACACACACACACACACACACACACAGAGAGTTGTATATCAGGCCAATGGGACTGAAGAAAAGGCTTTTAAGAAGAGAAAGGTTTTCAAGGAACAACAACGAAATCAACAACTGAAAAATGTCTGCCGCGAAGTACCAAGACAAGAAATGCTCTGTTCAGAAGAAGAGGAAGAAGAAGAAGAGGAAGAAGAAGACAACAATGAAATCAACAAGTGCAAAATGCATGCCGTCAATTACCAAGACAAGAAATACAAATTATATTGCTCTGTTCGGAAGAGGAGGAAGAAGAAGAAGAGGAGGAAGAAGAAGAACAGGAAGAAGACAACAACGAAATCAACAAGTGCAAAATGCATCCCGTCAAGTCCCAAGACAAGAAATGCTCTGTTTGAGGAGAGGAAGAAAAGGAAGACAATAACGAAATCAACAAGCGCAAAATGCATGCCGTCAAGTACCAAGACAAGAAATGCTCTGTTCAGAAGAAGAAGAAGAAGAAGAAGACGAAGAAGAAGAGGAAATCAAGTGCAAAATGCATGCCGTCAAGTACCAAGACAAGAAATGCTCTGTTCAGAAGAAGAAGAAGAAGAAGAAGACGAAGAAGAGGAAATCAAGTGCAAAATGCATGCCGTCAAGTACTAAGACAAGAAATGCTCTGTTCAGAAGGAAAAGAAGAAGAGGAAGAGGAAATCAAGTGCAAAATGCATGCCGTCAAGTACTGAGACAAGAAATGCTCTGTTCAGAAGGAGAAGAAGAAGAAGAAGAAGAAGAGGAAATCAAGTGCAAAATGCATGCCGTCAAGTACTAAGGCAAGAAATGCTCTGTTTAGGAGAAGAAGAAGAGGAAATCAAGTGCAAAATGCATGCCGACAAGTACTAAGGCAAGAAATGCTCTGTTTAGGAGAAGAAGAAGAGGAAATCAAGTGCAAAACGCATGCTGTCAAGTACTAAGCAAGAAATGCTCTGTTTAGGAGAAGAAGAAGAGGAAATCAAGTGCAAAATGCATGCTGTCAAGTACTAAGGCAAGAAATGCTCTGTTTAGGAGAAGAAGAAGAGGAAATCAAGTGCAAAACGCATGCTGTCAAGTACTAAGGCAAGAAATGCTCTGTTTAGGAGAAGAAGAAGAGGAAATCAAGTGCAAAACGCATGCCGTCAAGTACTAAGGCAAGAAATGCTCTGTTTAGGAGAAGAAGAAGAAGAGGAAATCAAGTGCAAAACGCATGCTGTCAAGTACCAAGACAAGAAATGCTCTGTTTAGGAGAAGAAGAAGAGGAAATCAAGTGCAAAACGCATGCTGTCAAGTACCAAGACAAGAAATGCTCTGTTTAGGAAGAGAGGAGAGGAAGAAGAAGAAGAAGAAGAAGAAGAAATCAAGTGCAAAATGCATGCTGTCAAGTACCAAGACAAGAAATGCTCTGTTTAGGAAGAGAGGAGAGGAAGAAGAAGAAGAAGAAGAAGAGGAAACCCAGTGCAAAACGCATGCCGTCAAGTACCAAGACCGGAGAGTCCCTGTCCACCAGGGAGGACTGTGGAGTGTTGACACTCCCCACTTTGGCATTGAACATGGCCTTCTGAGGCTCCGTCGCATCAGCCGTGGTGAAGTAGCGCTCAAAGTCGTCGCCGCTGTCGTAGACACGGGACATGTCCGCGGGGTCCAGGATGGAGAAGCCTCGACCACCGAACGTCGACACGAAGTCGTAGCCGTCCCTAGGGGAGGCAAGGTGAATTTTAACCCTTTCAGAGTTAGCTGTTCTGGAGCAAGGTGAATTTTAACCCTTTCAGAGTTAGCAGTTCTGGAATGCAGCTGCTCCTGGCGCCAGCTTTTTTTCTTTCTTTTTCCTTTTTTCCTTTTTTTTCTTTCTGACTCTGGCACCAGACGTACAGTCACCCTATTTAAACACCCGTAACTTCCTTATTTCTGAACCAATTCCTTTGCAATACTTTGCAGAATAAAGTAAACCAGTTCATATTACATAGTGGGTTCCCGTTGGGATTTACGGTATGGAGTTGTTAGGACTTATTGTGTAATGGGTTGTTGGGACTAACTGTATAGAGTGGTTGGGACTTATTGTATAACGGGCTGTTGGGACTAACTGTATAGAGTGGTTAGGACTTATTGATTGTATGATGAATTGTTGAGACTTACTATAATTATTGTGGGTTGTTGGGACTTGCTGTATAGAATGGTTAGGACTTATTTTATAATGGGTTGTTGAGACTTACTATAATTATTGTGGGTTGTTGGGACTTGCTGTATAGAATGATTGACTTACTGTATAATGGGTTGTTGAGACTTACTATAATTATTGTGGGTTGTTGGGACTTGCTGTATAGAATGGTTAGGACTTATTTTATAATGGGTTGTTGAGACTTACTATAATTATTGTGGGTTGTTGGGACTTGCTGTATAGAAGGTTGACTTATTGTATAATGGGTTGTTGAGACTTACTATAACTATTGTGGGTTGTTGGGACTTGCTGTATAGAATGGTTGACTTATTGTATAATGGGTTGTTGAGACTTACTATAATTATTGTGGGTTGTTGGGACTTGCTGTATAGAATGGTTGACTTATTGTATAATGGGTTGTTGAGACTTACTATAATTATTGTGGGTTGTTGGGACTTGCTGTATAGAATGGATGACTTATTGTATAATGGGTTGTTGAGACTTACTATAATTATTGTGGGTTGTTGGGACTTGCTGTATAGAAGGGTTAGGACTTATTGTATAATGAGTTGCTGAGATTCACTGTATTGTGGGTTGTTGGGACTTACTGTATAGTGTTCCAGCCGTCCGAAGCCCGCCTGATTTTGCTCACTCTCAGTCGACCTTAACAAGAAAGCAAACACAGGACATGGAAGTAAGCTTATTTTGTCGTTTGAAATTACGAACAAGAAAAGGTACCCCCCCAAAAAGTACCCGCGAACTATGCTGTAAAGTAATGGCATTTCGATTCGGCACGACGAACAATGCAGTAAGGTAATGGCATTTAGATTCAGCACGACAAACAACTCTTTAACGGATTGGCATTTATGGCATAGATTCAGCTCGACTAACACTGATGTAACGTAATGGCATTTACATTCGGCTCGCCGAACAATGCAGTAAGGTAATGGCATTTAATTCGGCTCGACGAACAATGCTGTAAGGTAATGGCATTTACATTTGGCTCGCCGAACAATGCAGTAAGGTAATGGCATTTAATTCGGCTCGACGAACAATGCAGTAAGGTAATGGCATTTACATTCGGCACGACGAACAACCCTGTAAGGTAATGGCATTTAGATTCGGCACGACTAAAAACTCAGTAAAGTTATGGCATTTAGATTCGGCATGACAAACAACTCTTTAACGGAATGGCATTTATGGCATTCGGATTCGGCACGATGAACAATGTTGTAAGGTAATGGTATCTAGATTCAGCTCGACTAACACTGATGTAATGTAATGGCATTTAGATTTGGCACGACGAACAACGCAGTAAGGTAATGGCTTTTAGAATCATCACGGAACATGCTGTAAGGTAATGGCATTTAGAATCGTCACGACGAACAACGCAGTAAGGTAATGGCATTTAGATTTGGCACGACGAACAACGCAGTAAGGTAATGGCATTAAGATTCGGCACGACGAACAACGCTGTAAGATAATGGCATTTACATTCGGCACGACGAACAACGCGTAAGGTAATGGCATTTAGATTCGGCACGACGAACAACGCTGTAAGGTAATGGCATTTAGATTCAGCACGACGAACAACGCTGTAAGGTAATGGCATTTAGATTCGGCACGACGAACAACGCTGTAAGGTAATGGCATTTAAGATTCGGCACGACGAACAACGCTGTAAATAATGGCATTTAGATTCGGCACGACGAACAAACACTGTAAGGTAATGGCATTTAGATTCGGCACGACGAACAACGCTGTAAGGTAATGGCATTTAGATTCAGCACGACGAACAACGCTGTAAGGTCATGGCATTTACATTCGGCATGACGAACAACGTTGTAAGGTAATGGCATTTAGATTCG
>JABMCL010003070.1:362500-365000 GCA_018857735.1 Alviniconcha marisindica
TAGCCCGATCGAACCGTACATACGCAAGTAGATACATATAATTATAGGTAGACTTACATTATAATTGTTATTTTATTTTATTTTTTAGCGCCCTGTTAACCATGTCCATATCGGTTATATCATGGATATAGACAGACAGATAAATGGATAATTAAACAGCAAGATAGACATAGAAAGAGAGACAGATTAGATAGACATAGAAATACACAGACGAAACGATAGACATACATACGTAGAGACGGACAGAGGTAGACAGAGAGATATATAGATACAAAGACAGACAGACAGAGGACAGACGAAAGTGCAACCAATAAATGTTCATCAGTCTTACTCTTAACAATTCTCACGTAAAACCGGGGGCACACAGAGACAGGGAAACGTAAAAAGGGAAACACACAGAGACAGGGACACGTAGAAACGGAAACACACAGAGACAGGGACATACAGAAACGGAGACACACAGAGACAGGGACACACAGAAACGGAGACACACAGAGACAGGGGCCACACAGGGGAAAGGGAAACACATAGAGACAGGGGCACACAGAAAGGGACAACACATAGAAACAGGGACACACAGAAAGGGAAACACATAGAGACAGGGGCACACAGAAACGGAAACACAGAGACAGGGACACGTAGAAACGGAAACACACAGAGACAGGGACATACAGAAACGGAAACACACAGAGACAGGGACACACAGAAACGGAGACACACAGAGACAGGGGCACACAGAAAGGGAACACACAGAGACAGGGGCACACAGAAAGGGAAACACACAGAGACAGGGCACACAGAAAGGAAACACACAGAGACAGGGGCACACAGAAAGGGAAACACACAGAGACAGGAGCACGTAGAAACGGAAACACACAGAGACAGGGACACACAGGAACGTAGACACACAGAGACAGGGGCACACAGAAAGGGATACACACAGAGACAGGAGCACGTAGAAACGGAAACACACAGAGACAGGGACACACAGGAACGGAAACACACAGAGACAGGGGCACACAGAAAGGGAAACACACAGAGACAGGGACACACAGAAACGGAAACACACAGAGACAGGGGCACACAGACAGGGAAACAGAGACAGGGGCACACAGAAACGGAAACAGAGACAGGGGCACACAGAAACGGAAACACACCGAGACAGGGACATGTAGAAACGTAGACACAAAAACACATCCGGACTGACTGAACGAGTGACGATCCATTCAACCCCTTTGTACCAATTCAACGGATCGCTTGTCGAATGATGCCGACTGGGCCGTGTTGGTGGCACCCAAGGCCCCGTTGAACATGACCTTCTCCGCCTCAGTGACATCAGCCGTGGTGAAGTAACGCTCAAAGTCGTCGCCGCTGTCGTAGACGCGGGACATGTCCGCGGGGTCCAGGATGGAGAAGCCGCGACCACCGAACGTCGACACGAAGTCGTAGCCTTCGCTGTATCGTTTAAAGAAAACAGTCAAAGTAATAAATGACACGGTACAAGTCAGAGAAGCGATGATACAGTTATTCCACTTTGATATTTGCAAAAAATAATGGCCTTGAAGCGATGACACAGTTATTTAACTCTGAGCTTAGCGAAAAGGTTGAGAACAATGTTAGTCCATTATGATTTTAGAAGAAAAAAGAAAGAAAAGAGAGAGAGAGAGAGAGAGAGAGAGAGAGAGAGAGAGAGAGAGAGAGAGAGAGAGAGAGAGAGAGAGAGAGAGAAGAAAAGAGTCTAGAAACGATGAAAGTTATTCCATTTTGAGCTGGGCAGTAAAGGTCGAGAAGCTATGACAGTTATTCCACTTTGATCTTAATAAAAATGTTGAACATCGATGGCACAGTTACTCCACTTGATCTTTGAACAATGGTCTAGAAGCGATGACACAGTTATTCCACTCTGATCTTTGCAAAACGGCCTAGCAACGATGACACAGTTATTCCCCTTTGATCTTTGCAAAACGGTTTAGAAACGATGACACAGTTATTCCCCTTTGATCTTTGCAAAACGGTTTAGAAACGATGACACAGTTATTCCCCTTTGATCTTTGCAAAACGGTTTAGAAACGATGACAGTTATTCCCCTTTGATCTTTGAAAAATGGTTTAAAAACGATGACAGCTATTCAAGTGTCCATCCTGCCTCTTGCTAGCTTGCTTGTGCTAGTTTAACGCCAAAGTTCCCTTGTGTGGCTTGGCACTGGCCATGCACCCTCCATCTCCGCCCAAATTCGTTTTTATCTTGCCCACAGCCAACCCGTTGTCTTTTAAATGCTTTGTGTTCAGTACTGAAGAGCATATGATAATAATAGCAGTAGCAGCACTACTACTACTGCTGCTGCTTCTGCAGCTGCTGCTGCTACTACTACTACTACTACTACAAAACAATAACAACTTAAATAATTTATAAAGAGGCCCTTGTCACAAGAACTCATAGCGCTTCAGAATTATTAACGTTTGCAACTGATACAAAACACTCAAGTGCCACAAGCAGATTG
>JABMCL010003885.1:0-2500 GCA_018857735.1 Alviniconcha marisindica
CGCGCATGAGATTATCAACGTCTTTGCGCTGCCATGCATGAGATCATCAACGTCAGTCGTTCCGCTGCCACGCATGAGAGCATACGCCTAGCTGACAGTAGAACACGGGGTCACACTCCGACCATCGCTTTCCGGCACCATCCTCCATGATAGAAGCTGACTGGCCGTTGAAGGACCCCATCTGTACCTTAGTTTCCACGACCAACACAGACTGTACTACGACACCCACCCCCCTCCAACCCGCCGCCTCCAACACTCCGCCGACCCTCCCTCCCCTCCATCCCCCCCTTCTCCCGTCCCCGCCCCCCCTCCGCGGTATGTGTAGACACTGGCAAAATATTTGCCCTTGTTTTATCGTGTTCCTAAGCATTATAACCTATCAGTACTGGCGATCAGCAGCGATGCAGCAGGTGATTGCATGGACTGAGTGCCAACAATACCAGACCTTGCACTGGCAGCACCCGCCACAGCCGGACAGTAGATGCTATCTACAAGCTGTCTCTGGCACCGCTGAGGTATCAGTAGGCTAGCTAGCAGTGAGGTGGGGGGGGGGGGGGGGGGGGGGGGGGGGAGAGGGGCTGGGGAGCAAGACTGAATGAATGAATCAAACTCCAAAGGCACTGGCGTACGACATCCTTCCTTCAACCACTGCCGTATTTGCTTACGCCGTAGGGTCCAGAAAATTGTCAGCTAACGAGCAGTTTTTTGTTGGTGCTCAGACAGTAGTAAGTTTGTTACAAACAACTCAAATTATATCAGACGTTTGTTTTATATTGTTATGTTGCTTACGCCAGCTCAAATAAAGCCAAAATCATTTGAATCGAGGCGGAACTCTTTTTTTTTTACCCGGTTGGATGCGCCTCATGTTTACGTGCGTGCTTGGGCGCTAGGTTGCTTCCGCAGTCTTATCAGTACCCAAACCTTTCGGAGGACGCTGACCGCGTCGGTGGACAGCTGCGCGGAGATAAAGAGTGCCCCTTCAGTGGCGTAACTAAATCTGGCAGAGTTTGGAGGAAGATGCCGGAAAGCGATGTTCGGAGTGTGGCCGGGGTTCCAGAACCCCCCTCCCAGTCACCCTGCACCCCCTCTCCACCCCCTTTCCCTCCCCCCGTTTTAAAGTCAGTAACAAACGAGGTTTGCAAGCGTCAACGGTGGCTGAGTGTCAGTCTCTCTGTGTCATTGTGTGTGTGTGTGTGTGTGTGTGTGTGTGTGTGTGGTGTGTGTGTGTGTGTGTGTGTGTGTGTGTGTGTGTGCGCGCGCGCGCGCGCGCGCGGCGCGTAGGTGTGTGATTTGAACTGGAGGTGATACTGGTATAGTTGTAGATTAAGTTGACCATTTCTTAATTACGGAAGTCGAGGCAATGGTGATGTTTTTACACAGGCCTATGTACATAGATCTCTTACTTACATAAGCCTATGTAAACATGGGGGCGTAAACCATAACAAAAAACAAGACTAAAAATGTGTAAGAGCTAGCTAGCCCAGGACTGAGAGAGGCCACTAATGTGCCGCATGTAATATGCTAGAATTCTACCCCTGACTCTTCAGGACCCCCTTCCTCCCCCCTGTCACTCCAGTAAACACGCCGGTGCTGGCCAGACACTGGTTGGCCAGTGCCACGTACGTCCATACCCAGCTTGAAACAGCCGGTAATCAGCGGCCGGTACTGGGCCGGTGCCCGCATAAATGCCAGTGCCGGGCCGGTGTGGCCTAGCGGTAAGCAAGGCGTTAAGCTGGTAAGCAGAAGGGCCTCGGCTCGATTCCGCTTCGGCTGTCCTTTCTCTTCAGAAAGCTTGTGGTTTGTGCATGGACACAGTCTTGTGTTTTTTGTCCCTCACAATTAATGAAACATTAAAATGGTTCTCATCGCTGCCCATCTTAATGCAAGAGTCTTTCTGGTGGTGACAGTGCAGCGATAGGTATACAGTCTCCCTCTTCCTCCACCTCTACTCGCCCGTCATTAATAAGCCTTATGTTTCTGTGGACGCAAAGCCCCGCAAAAGAAGTGGTACCGGCCGGGAAGTTTGCTGAGACCAGTCTAGCCAGCGAGTCCCGGTTTCAAGTGAGAATATACTGATAACAATTAACAATCTGTATACTAATTAAAATCCCGCGTCGTGCCGATGATGACCAAGTTTCATTTTTTTTTTTACTCAATGCCGCTGCCGTGAGTATATAGTGTTCGGTTGACTTTTTATCTCCTTTTTCGGATGTAAAATTCTTGGTTCTGCTACTAGTTTACTGTCTTCGGCCAAGGCTTTGCAGGCCTGTCAGTACCAGCAAATTACTAAACTGAGATTGGCGTGACAAGCGGTCTGTGACATGTTCTGGCAATGATGCAGTCAGTCGGGTTGCCAGTCTTCTGCCGCTACTGAAACATGACGACGAGAGATTCTTGTCTTGTTGTGGGCCGCGTGAAGTCTATTCTACTACGACAGAGCTGTGACTGCCTCTTTGTTTAGTTCAGTTTAGTTCCGCAAATTCTTATTTCTACCGCCACC
>JABMCL010003885.1:5000-12500 GCA_018857735.1 Alviniconcha marisindica
ATCTGCCCTATTTGGCAGTTTATAACAAAAATTCGTCCAGACACTCCAGGTATACCACAAAGTGTAACCAAATAAGTATAACACTTTTATTTATGATCGTTTAACTGTCGTTTTGAGAAAAAGAGGCTTACCCCGAAAATGTGCACACATTTTTTTATTGTCTCATTAAAATTAACGTTCTATTTATCCGTTTGTGTTCGTCAGTCTGCCCGAATATCTGCCTGTCGGTCGGTCAGTCATTACGGTAGTGCATGAACTCTTCTTTCCTCTCCTCAATGAGGTAGATACGGGCCTGTGATGCAGTTCGTGACGAACCACTACCTGCTGGGTTTCTACGGGTTCACCTGGGTCTCCCAAGTCCTGTCCGCCATCATAGCCAGCGAGAGATGCTTCTGCATCATGCAGCCTTTTCGCTCCCAGACCGTGCTCCGGACCTCCACCATGACCGCCATCATCGTCGCCGCCTACGTCGTGGTGGTAGGTTTGTACTTCCTTGTGGTCACTCGCTACCACATCGTCTGCGCCTACGACCCGAAAACTGACAGCATCGTCATGACAGCCATTTTCGGCGACTTCTATCGTCGGCACCAGAAGCTGGTGGACTTCCTGGACGTGTTCGTGTACGGGGTCGGCCTTCCTGTCGTGGTGATGGTGGTGGTGACGACGACGACGATCATAACGACGGTAAAGCTTCGTCAGGCTGCCGCATGGAGGGCCGGTACGTCTTCTTCCGGGGGCAGAGAGGGCGTGTCTACACGTGAGATCGCTCTGACCAGGATGCTCGTCTACAACTCTGCCTTCTTCATCGTTTGCGTCCTTCCCATCGCTTTGTTCAGGTCAGTGTGTTCATTGCTTTCTCTTTGTTGTTCGGGCTAGTTTGTTCTGGGTGACTTTGGCTAGTATATTTTATTTCATGTTGATCGCTTTGATGTAGCGCTATTCTCCGCTCTCGAGCAGACACACTGCGCTCATATGTGATTTGAAAGTCGATTAGTTCATTACTCTCCTGTTTACTGGACGGGAGGAGAGGGGTGAGGATGGCGGAGAGGGGGCGGGTGGTGGGGTGGGGGGTCAGTAGATGAAGGATGAAAGCTGAAGCTGTATAATTATGTCAGACTGAGCGAAACACTCAGGAATTTACATCTCGTGTGTGTGTGTGTGGTTGTGTGTGGAGGTAGTCGTAATGGTGGCTGCTGCTGCTGCTGCTGCTGCTACTACTGCAAACATTTTCTCATATTGGTCCAAAGCGTTAACGAGCTAAAACAATAAACATAAAAGAGACACGATGATGCTACAGTAATCCGCTGAATTCCGGTCTCTTGATGCGTCACCATGCAGGTTCCTGTTGCCCTTCATGCCTGAAATGAACGCTGGACGACGTCATCACAACCTGTTCGCGGTGGGTCTGTGGCTACTTAACATCTTTTCCTACATCAACGCCACCTTCAACATCGTGGTCTACTACACTATGGGCTCTCGCTACCGACACACCCTCTGGACCCTGTTTAGGAGGAAGAGCAGCGCGAAGAGCAAGCTCCACCGCTACGTCTACCGTTTCTTGAATCCGCTTTGTTGTAGTCGTTGTTGTTGGCGTCGTCGTCGTTGTTTTTTTGTTTTGTTTTTTCTTCTACTGTCCCATTATCTGTGCCGACATCAGAGGTATTGCTCCCACGCCGTTCGTCCCGTCGTCCCATTCCCCGGCCACACCCAGGACTCATTCCTCATCGCGGCCCTGCCGCCAATGCAAAAGTCCACAGGAGGAGACGTCAGGGTGTTGGTGGGTGGCCCTCCGAAGGAGACACTGCACTGCTGCCGAGTCACGTCGGTGGTGTCGAGTGAAGTCTGTCCTTATTCAACATACGCAGGACACCCGCCACTGTGCCCCCTTCTGACGACAATGTTAGCCGAGTCAGACTGAGGGAATGCCCTCTCCAGAGACTGAGCAGACCATCGCTACGTCCCTCCATCAGTCCTCCAGTGTGGACTGTCTGAGTCTGAACTAGGCTTTGATCAGAACTGCCTCACGCGGCAAGGAAGGAGGAAGGAACACTGTGACTGAGGTCACCACTACGAGTAGAGCGTGGCACGAAGGGCCCAATCCGCTTGCTTTTATATTGGGTTTGCTTGGCAAGACCTGTTTAACGCCAAGTCGTCGCCGAAGAGGTACTGGCGGGAACCAAGTAAGAATGGTGGATGGAGGGAAGGGGAAGGGGTGGGGGGAGATGGAGACTATACCGGTCGCCACACTGCCACCACTAGAATGACTCCTGCATTAAGCTAGGCAGCAATGAGAGCCATTTTAACGTTTGACTGATCATAATCAAGTTGTAAGAGTCAAAGTCACAAGACAGTGTCCGACAGACAACAACCATTGAAGACTGACAGAGGCGAGCCCAAGCGGAACCGAACCGAGGTCCCGCTTCTGCTTACCAGGCGCTAGTTCGGCGTTGGTTTCACTTGCTTGGCCCTACCGGCGTCTATACGGGCCTCTGTGGTAGCTAGACCTCTCTGCTACTGGCGCAGTTAACTGTGGGAGACTGAGGGCCATGGCCATGGCCAGGTGATCGACGTCAGATGTCTGACAGAAAGTACCGTCTTGAAATTCCAGAGCGACCTGGGAGCATAGAGTGGACGTAAGCTAAATGCTCGGAGAGAACGGGGGAGGTCGGAGAGAGAGAGAGAGGGAGAGAGAGAGAGACAGACAGACAGACAGAGACAGCAGACAGACAGACAGACACTGAGAGAGCGGGGGAAGAGAGAGAGAGGGGGAGGGAGGGAGGGAGAGAGGGGGAGAGAGAGAGAGAGACAGTGAGACACAGATAGACAGACAGACAGACACAGATAGACAGAGACGGGGAAAGAGAGAGAGAGAGTTCTTGGATTTTAACGTCCTGTCAACCAGCCGCATTGGGTCAACTCTGGACGAACCACACTCACATCCCAGACTAGTGAGTCATTCACACCTGTTCTAAACACAAGTCGCTAAATCAATGCATGTCTAATTCAAGTTGTTCCCAAGTTGCAAGCTTGACTAGAGACAGAGACAGAGAGACAGACAGACAGGCAGGCAGACAGACAGACAGAGACAGAGAGAGAGACAGACAGGCAGGCAGACAGACAGACAGAGACAGAGAGACAGCACAGCTTGGTGTCATTAAAGCAAAATGTTCTGACGTGATTGGATCTGGACTGCGAAAGACTGTGTCACACACTACACCACTGAATCTGGACCGAGAAGGAAAGCTGCAGGGCGTCTGTTCATATTTGTATGTTACCTATAGATGTACTCAGTGAACATGTACGAACAATCTTCAGTCAACGCCTTTGCTTCAATTTCCTGCTCCCTGCTTCCCCCCCTCCCCCCTTTGCCCACCTCCTGCCTGTCCTACCCGTTCCCCTCTCGCACTCAGGCCCGCTTTCCCAGCGAAGTTACGAAAACACTCTGTGCTGCCCGTGTCTTAATGCTATGTACTTCGCAGCAAGATGTTGACTGTCGGAATCGATAAGTTCCATGTGGGTAAAATTCCCGGCGTTTCGTTTCGTGAACAGGCGACTCTGCCAGTCAGTCGGTACGTTGGCTTCCGCGGCCTCCGCCCTCAAACTTAACCCTCTCCTTGACTTCAGTCATAGACCCCCGCCCTCAAACTTAACCCTCTCCTTGCCTTCAGTCATAGACCCCGTCCTCAAACTTAACCCTCTTCTTGCCTTCAGTCATAGACCCCGCCTCAAACTTAACCCTCTCCTTGTCTTCAGTCATAGACCCCCGCCCTCAAACTTAACCCTCTCCTTGTCTTCAGTTATAGACCCTGCCCTCAAACTTAACCCTCTGCCTTGACTTCAGTCTTAACCCTTGCCCCAAACCTTACCCCCACCCCCTTTTCTTGCCTTCATCATAGACCCCCGCCCGTCAAACTTAACCTCTCTCCTTGTCCTTCGTCATAGACCCCCGCCCTCAAACTTAACCCTCCCTTCAGTGCCTTCAGTCATAGACCCCGCCCTCAAACTTAACCTTTCCCTTGCCTTCAGTCATAGACCCCCGCCCTCAAACTAACCCTCTCCTTGCCTTCAGTCATAGACCCCCGCCCTCAAACTTAACCCTTTCCTTGCCTTCAGTCATAGACCCCCGCCCCCAAACTTAACCCTCCCTTCAGTGCCTTCAGTCATAGACCCCCACCCCAAACTTAACCCTCTCCTATGCCTTCAGTCATAGACCCCCGCCCTCAAACTTAACCCTCTCCTATGCCTTCAGTCATAGACCCCCGCCCTCAAACTTAACCCTCTCCTTGCCCTCAGTCATAGACCCCCGCCCCCAAACTTAACCCTCTCCTTCATGCCTTCAGTCATAGACCCCCGCCCTCAAACTTAACCCTCTCCTTCAGTGCCTTCAGTCATAGACCCCCGCCCTCAAACTTAACCCTCTCCTTGCCTTCAGTCATAGACCCCCGCCCTCAAACTTAACCCTCTCCTTGCCTTCAGTCATAGACCCCCGCCCCCAAACTTAACCCTCTCCTTGCCTTCAGTCATAGACCCCCGCCCTCAAACTTAACCCTCTCCTTGCCTTCAGTCATAGACCCCCGCCCCCAAACATAACCCTCTCCTTGCCCTTTAGTCATAGACCCCCGCCCCCAAACTTTAAACCCCCTCCTTGCCCTCAGTCATAGACCCCCGCCCCCAAACATAACCCTCTCCCCTTCCTTCATCATCCCCCGCCGTCAAACTTCCCCTCCTTGACTTCGTCATAGACCTTTTCCCCCCAAAATTAACCCTCCCCCTTTAATGCCTTCAACTGGCCCCCACCCTCAAACATAACCCTCTCCTTGCCTTCAGTCAAACCCCCCCCCCAAACATAACCCTCTCTTTGCCTTCAGTCATAGACCCCCGCCCCCAAACATAACCCTCTCCTTGCCTTCATCGGCTCGCCCTGTTCCACTCAGTCAGTGGCGGTGTGTAGACCTGTTACTAATGAGTGCGCGTGGGGAAATACGGGGTATGCGTGTTTGAAACTGAATAGCACTGAAGTGGGTGTGTGAGCAAATGTGGGGGAGGATGTATGCGTGTCGGCGTGTTTGAAACTGAATAGCACTGGCACTGAAGTGTGTGTGTGTTTTGTGTGTGTGTGTGTGTGGGGTGTGTGTGTGGTGTGTGTGAGTGTGTGTGGGGGGTTTGTTGTGTGTGTGTGTGGTGTGTGGGGTGCCCGGGGCCTTTTGTGGTTGTGTGGTGTGTGTGTGTGTGTGGGGTGTGTGTTGTGTGTGTGTGAGGGGTGTGTTTTGTGTGTGTTGTGTTGGTGTGTGTTTAGGGGGGGGTGTGTGTTGTGGTGTGTGGTGTGTGTGTGTGTGGGGGGGGAGTGTGGGGGTGGGGTGGTGTGGGCGGGGGGTGTGTGGTTTTGTGTGTGTGTGTGTATATCCCACAAGCCAATCAACACCCCGAGATTGACTGGTCATGCCGGGTGTGTATTATATCTGTTTATGTCAGTGTGTAACAGATGCTCATTATTAAGCCTGTTTGGTGAATGTTCAGAATGATACGTACAACCCCTCTCTCTCTCTCTCTCTCTCTCTCTCTCTTTTCTCTCTCCTCTCCCCCCCCCCCCCCACACACACACACACACACCCAAACCCCCCCCCCCCCCCCCAAAAAAAAAAAAAAAAACCCCCTTTTCCCCCCCCCCCCCCCCCCCCCCCCCCCCCCACAAACACCCCAAACACACACACACACACACACACACAACGTGCATTAATTCTCACTCAGACGGTTGCAGTGTATAAAGGCACGTACAGAACAACGAAGCGCTCGGTTTTCCATGAAAAACATATTTTTTCGTCCCCATCAAAAGATTTCAACCCCGAAAGTATTTTCCCCCTTCAGGCTGCACGCTTTCCACTTTCGTTCTTGCATCCGTGTCTCAAATGTTTGCTTAACCCCATTGGGAGCGGCAGGTTCCTTGCTTTAAGCACGGCCGTGGCCGACACGCTGAGTGATCTTGCCTTCTCCTTTGCTGCTCGTGCACGGTTTCAATTTGGTTCCGCGCGCTGATGAATATGCATGTATATAGGTACGTTAGTTTGGTACTCAGTGGTTCTCGCACACTGAGCTAGAAAGACTCAGTGTTCTCGCGGCTTCTTGACAGGGTGTTTCGGGTGGGAGGGTGGAGGGCGAGAGGGGTGAGGTGGACGGGGCTGGAGGGGGGGTGGGTGGGGGTGGAGGGCGAGAGGGGTGAGGTAGAGGGGGCTGGGGTGGGGGGGGGGGGGGGGGGGGGGGGAGGGGGAAGGAGGCGGGGACTGGAGGCCAGGGCCGGAACTCTATATTACTGGCGGCGCTGACAGCTTCATTGGCTAAGTAAGACCCTTTGCTTACGCTTAGCTTCGGAGCGTGTATCAACAGGTTGTCTTTGCCTCCACTGTGTAGTGTAGCACGTGCTGCTCTGTGAATCGCCGGTTCTGCTAATAACACACACACACACACACACACACAGCCCCACTGCCAGTGCCACTAATGATCAGTGTGAATTTGCCGGCGCAACGCCCGTTTAAATTTGTCTGTGTGTGTGTGTGTGTGAGTGGCTACCCTTTTGATGAGCCAGGAATAGTTTCCAGACACTGCCTTGGGTGCAAGTGAATGAGTCAGTGCAAGAAGCTGACTCAGCCTCGGAGTTACAGTGTGACATAACGTGGCAGTTACTTGTGGTTCGAATCCCGTGAAGTCTGGTTGTGGTGACTAGACTAAGTGGTCCATAGCTTTTCGCCTAGTACGTCTGTTTCCTGTCTTTGGTTATGCCTGAAAATGCGTCTGGTAGATACCAAGCCGGGTTAGTTTTCAAACATGTCGTTCATCTATTCTCAGTCAGTGTCAGCAACGCTGTTGTCAAGTCAGTATTGAGCTCACTATAAAGCGTCAGTGAAGCTTACCTGAAAATAAGAGGAAGTGAATGTAATTACCCAAACAAAAACAAAAACAGTAGCCCGCACATGATGTATCAGTCGTGGCGGCAATGCCGCTTCAAAGACTGACTGAGACGACTTTCGTCAGTAGAACTTACTCAAACAAGTTTTTGTTCCGCGGTCGGAGAATATGTAAACTGTTTGTGGCATCAGCCGTAAGACACGTGAAACTGATTGTAGACCGTTGCCGCTTCGTGAGGATGTTGTGATTGTACAGGTGAAATCAAGCAATCCCTGTCAGAGTCTATGAAGACGAACCGAGTCAACCGCGGAGAATGGCTCAATGTTTGCTTGTGGGCCGCTCAGGAAATATGTTTTGAGTTGGCTCCCAGACCCCAGGCACGCGAAAGCTGGGATCAACTCGGAACTGACAGAGATTACCCCGAAGGAAACCAGCATCCGGAAGATTGCACGAGGCTGCCATTTCTCGCCTTCTCCACGAGCTCTACAATTCCTAACAGCCACTCGGTGTTTCGGCAAAACGTGACGAGGCTAGACTGATTCAGTTCTGGAGCTCGGCCGTAGCCGGGCGATAGGTAGCAGAGATAGACTGAAGTGTGAG
>JABMCL010003885.1:17500-27500 GCA_018857735.1 Alviniconcha marisindica
GCTGCTGCGTATTTCTGGAGATCAACTCGCTGCGGGTACCACTTCTGCTCTTTCACGCCAAAGAAAAGTAAACATTGTGCTTAACGTCCCCAGAAACCGCAAGGCTTATTAGGGACGGGGAGAAGGGGGGAAAGGGGGTATGGAGGTGGGGGGAAGAGGGAGATTATCTACCTATCGCTACACTGTCACCACCAGAATGATTCCTGCATTAAGATGGGCAGCGATGAGAGCCATTTTAATGTTTCAGTAGGAAGTGATGGCAAAGTCACAAGACAGTGTCCACAAACCACAACCTTTTTGAAGAGAAAGGAGAGCCGAAGCGGTATCGAACCGAGGTCCTTCCGCTTACCAGCCTAACGCCTTACCGCTAGGCCAAACCGGCTCACGCACGCCAAAGATCGGTTTACAGAGTTAATTAGCGCTCGAAAGACGTCACACAAACTCAAAAACAAAGGCCTGAGTCGTCTACGGTAACTTCTCACCTGGATGTACCTCTGCCCGGCGGTGCCGGAGTTTATATGTACCTTGTATTATATACTCGCGTGCCAGGTAAGAGTTACTGTAGGCTTCTCGGGTCTTTGCTGTTGTGTCAGTGTGTGACGTCTTTCGAGCGCTAATTAACTCCCTTGTTTGTTGATTCTGAACAAGTGCTCTGGGCCTCTTTCTGTTTCAGATTGTGGCATTTCACTAAAGCCTTACAGAAAGCAGTTTTGTTCTATCAGCAGCTTTGTGACAGAGCATGCATACAAACACTGGCTATCAGAAATGACATAAATTACAGCGTTCACGATACGATACGATAAACAGCCTCTTGCTGTTTTTGCCACCATGATCTCAGTCGCTGATGGGCACAAATTACTAGACACTGACGAAGCACCGGAAACTCAGAGCAGCGGCAATACGTTCTTGGGATATTATGGCCGGCTTGTCAGAAAAGAAAAAGTGGGTGCGATTGTGTATGTTGTGCACTCCGTTGTGCTCGCTTTATCTGGGCGGACTCGACTGCCCTCACCAGGAAATCGAGGGTGTCGCCTTTCTCTGTCTTCATCCGTTATGGGTGAACTGATAACAAAGGGCCAACGCCTCCTCCTCCCCCTTCCTCCTCCTCCTCGCCGCCCCCTTTCCCTCCCGCCCCTTCTCCACGTTCCTCCGCCCCCGCTAAATGTCAAACCCTGCTCTTGTTCTCCTCTCGTCCTTCTTCTCCCGTATCAGTGGTGTCCAACTTCACCATTTTGAAGACTATGAAACCAGTTTGGGGGGCTGAAGCGCTTCCGAAAGCACTGAAAACTATGGAGATTTCGCTGACTGGTCTTCACGCAGAGCACAGAGTGGAGCAGGTCAGTCTGTGTACTGATCTGTGCGTTTTTGTCGTTCTTGCATTTCACCTCATTTGTGGTCAGAGTCGTGTGTTAGCTTATCTGTCCGCTGGGTTTGTTTAGATTTCGGTTGCGTTCTGTCTCTGTCTGTCTGTCTCTCCCCCCCCACCCCAATGTGTGTGTGCTCCCCTCCCGTGTATGTGTGTGTGTGTGGGGGGGGGGGGGGTTGTGCCTGTGTGTGTGTCAGTGTGTGTGTGTGTGTGTGTGTGTGTGTGTTGTGTGTGCGTGCGTGTTGTCAGTGTGTGTGTGTTTTGTGTGTGTGCGTGTGTAAAACGTTTCCGTGTTGTGTGTTTTGTGTGTTGTGTGTGTGTGTGTGTGTGTGGTGTGTGTGTGTGTGTGTGTGTGTGTGTGTACTTCCTAAACATTATTACATTGACTGATGATTATTGGTGAACAGTTGTTGCTCACCTCAACCCCCACCACCCGCAATGACACGAGCATTAAAACATTCGTATTCGTACCCCCCCCCCCCCAACCCCCGTCCTCCCACCCCCACCACCCATCTCTCTCTCTCTCTCTCTCTCTGACTGTGCTGTGAGTTCACGGTATGTGCAGAATTGAGGAAGTCCTGTGCCAAGTTGTATTGTTCCTGGTCCTACTGAACAGTTAACCCGGCCACCCTTCAGTACGGCACACGCTGCCTTCAGGCTGAAACAACAATTACTAGACACCAGTCTCTCTCTGCCCCGCGGAACTCGACAAACTGAGCGAACCCACTGATTTTCTATGACGTAGTATAAAACCTGTGTGTGTGTGTGTGTGTGTGTGTGTGTGTGTGTGTGTGTGTGTGTGTGTGTGTGTGAGAGGTGGTGTGTGGGTGTGTGGGTGTTCTCTCTCTCTCTCTCTCTCTCTCTCTCTCTCTCTCTCTCTCTCTCTCTCTCTCTCTCTCTCTCTCTCTCTCTCTCTCTCTCTCTCTCTCTCTCTCCAGTCATAAGAAATTATGAATTATTGTACATATAATAATTTTATAAGCCCTATTCAGTCTTATATTTAGTTGGTCTTGCGCTATAGTTCCAACAGTTCCAACAGCTTCCGATAGCACCATGTAGTCCTTTTGTTGACTGGAGGAGTGGAATGCACGATGATTCCAGTCTGGTCCCGCTACTCTGAAATCAGTATCATTGCTTCATTTGATTGCATTTGATTGGAGCCACTTTCTCTCCGTTATCATTGAACGTGAGGTATTACCTCCTTTTTTTCTTCCTTTTTTTCTTTTCTTTTCTTTTGATGTTTCCTCAGTACCTACAGTTTTGATACACTCAGTATAACTGCAAAAATCTGAAACACGAATGACTGCTAGCGTTCTCAAACAAGATCCAAACACATAAAAGGTTCGAAAGAACGCTTATTTATTATAACAAGAAAACAACAACTCAACCAAACAGAAGATAAGTCATCTCATTTTTCATCGTTTTTAACCGTTTAACTGTTGTTTAAGTGTCGTTTTGTCGCTTGACGAAGGGGGATTACCCCGAAAATTTGCAGACTGTGTGTCTGTGTCATAATAAATAAGCGTTCGTTTGAATCTTTTATGTATTTTGACGCTTGTAATTGCACCTGTAGACACTTGTAGCGGAACCGTGTTCCGATTCTAAGCACCCCAACAGTCTTGTAAGTGGTCTCAGGTGTGCGAAATTATCAAACGCTACGTTATTTGTTGACGAGAAAAACCCGGCGGGCGATGGATTATTTCTGTTGAACGTTCTCGTACGTTTTCTTCTTCTTCTTCTTTTTCTTCTTCTTCTTCCCCTCCTCCCCCTCCTTTTTCCCCCTCCCCCTCCCCTTTTTTTTTTTTTTTTTTTTTTTTTTTTTTTTTTTTTTTTTTTTTTTTTTTTTTTTTTTTTTTTTTTTTTTTTTTTTTTTTTTTTTTTTTTTCCCCTGTAAGTGGTCTCAGGTGTGCGAAATTCATCAAACGCTACGTTATTTGTTGACGAGAAAAACCCGGCGGGCGATGGATTATTTCTGTTGAACGTTCTCGTACGTTTTCTTCTTCTTCTTCTTCTTCTTCTTCTTCTTCTCCTCCTCCTCCTCCTCAGTTAGTCCCGGTCCTCTTCTTCTCCTCCTCCTCCTCCTCCTCCTCAGTCCCGGTCCTCTTCTCCTCCTCCTCCTCCTCCTCCTCCTCCTCAGTCCCGGTCCTCTTCTCTCCTCCTCCTCCTCCTCCTCCTAGTCCCGGTCCTCTTCTCTCTCCTCCTCCTCCTCCTCCTCCTCAGTCCGGTCTCTCTTTCTTCCTCCTCCTCCTCCTCCTCCTCCTCAGTCCCGGTCCTCTTCTTCTCCTCCTCCTCCTCCTCCTCCTCAGTCAGTCCCGGTCCTCTTCTTCTCCTCTCCTCCTCCTCCTCATCAGTCCCGTCCTCTCTCCTCCTCCTCCTCCTCCTCAGTCAGTCCCGGTCCCTCTTCTTCTCCTCCCTCCTCCTCCTCAGTCAGTCCCGGTCCTCTTCTTCTCTCCCTCCTCCTCCTCCTCAGTCAGTCCCGGTCCTCTCCTCCTCCTCCTCCTCCTCCTCGTCAATCAGTCCCAGTCCTCTTCTTCTCCTCCTCCTCCTCCTCAGTCCTGCTCCTCTTCTTCTCCTCCGCCTCCTCCTCCTCCTTCTCCTCCTCCTCTTCTTCTTCTTCTTCTTCTTCTCTCTTTTTCACCCATCATCAGTATTTATGAAAATATTAACAAGCCAGCCGTGTCCGTGCTTAGCAGATATATTATGCCATTCGACGTTTCCAAACATAATGCTTATTGTTTAGTGCATTCATTTGAAATTACGGTTTGAAAAAATCATAATACCCTACCCCCCTCCCCGCCTCCCTCAACCTTCCGCCAGAGCGTTCCGTTCGTCGTGATTCAAATCCAAAAGGTTGGCTTTATGTATGTACTTTATACGTCTGGTCCACTACACGGAACCAAAGCCCGTCTTCTCAAAATAGACGGGTTTGACTGAACTCGCTCTCCACCGGTGCCGGTGAGTGTCATTAAATAAACACTTCACGTTGATTGACAGGTCTGCCATGGCCGCTGCCACCCAGTTCTAGCTCTTCAGCCCACGCTTGCGGCAACGTGGGGCTTTTCCCCTATCTGCCTCTCAACTGATTCATCGTGCTGATGGAGTGATCGGTTGGGACAAATGCCGGATGCAGTTCGGCAACAGGTGGCACTGACTTAACTACGCCAGATCCTGCCGTGCTGAGATGTTCTGTCTGAGCACAGTCCAGGCTGAACACACACACACACACACACACACACACACACACACACACACACACACACACACACACACACGCACCACACACACACACACACACACGCACCACGCACACACACGCACACACACACAACAACACCACACACACACACACACACACACACACACACACACACACACACACACACACACACACACACACACACACACACACACACACCCCACAAAAACACACACCACACACACACACACACACACACACACAACCCCACACACACACACACACACACACACACACACACACACACACACACCACACACCACACACACACACACACACACACACACACACCACACACACACACCACACACCACACACACCACACACCACGCACGCACACCACACACAACGCGACGCACACACACACACACCACCACACACACACACACACACACACACACACACACACACACACACACACACACACACACAATGATACACACCGACACAGCGTTTGCCAGACCACCGCACACCGGTCTTTTATTTCTCGTTTATCACCCTTTAACCCGCCTCCCTCCCCCTTCCCCCCGGAAAACAATGGTGGAAAGTTCAGGGGTCATGGAGCCACGATTTAATTTCCGCCAGATCCCGGTGCCGGCAGATAATAGAACCCGAGAACCTTGGGGACTAGGAGACAATTGGCGAGCAGGTTGTGGTGGCTGATGGGTGCTGAGCACTTTGGCAGCGTGCCTGGTGTGGTAGTAAAGTGATGAGGTTATGGTGCCAGTCTCCGTCTGCACCTTGCGCTGTACCTCCACCCGGTGCCACCGGGACAAATTCATCCAGGTGTGCTGCTGGCAGTAACTGTTGGTCCCTGAGGAGGGCCGTGAATGCCTGTTTTTGTTGTTGTTGTTTTTCGTTTTTCCGTTGTTGCTGCTGTCTACTTCTCCCCCGATTATTTCTTCTTCTTCTTCCTGCTCCTTGTTCTTCTTTCTCCTCAAGTTCTTCTCTTCCTTCTCCTCTTCCTCCTCCTCCTCCTCTTGCTCCTTCTTCTTTCTCCTTCTTCCTCTCTTCCTTCTCCTCACCCTTCTTCTTCTTCTTCTTGTGTGTTTGATGACTTGCGCTTCCACCCGGTGCAGAGTAACTATGAATGTGTGATTCGTCCTGAGGTGACGATGCATGGTGGACGTGACGTAAACTCCAAGATCCAAACACAAAAAGGTTCAAACGAACGTTTATTTATTTTAGCACGTCGTATACTCCAAGAACTGACTTCTTCTTCTTCTTCTTCTTCCTTCCTTCCTTCCTGCCTTCCTTCCTTCCATCGTCCCTTCCTTCCTTCTGTAGGCTCTACTATGCCCTGCTAAGGTTGTGATCCTGCCGATTAACTGGATCAACCAGTCTTGTTCTGCTGTCAGCTCTTCCTTCTCGATCAACGCCTTGGTGTAGATGTGGTGACTGAGTGTTTACACCCCGGATCGCGCGGCGGAACGAAGTTGTGTGTTCCCGTACCAGGTTCGGGCAGTGTTCTCTGGGCAACCCCCCCCCCCCCCCCCCCCGCCCCTCACACACACACACACACACACACACACACACACGCGCATGCACGCACGCACGCACGCACGCACGCACGCACGCACGCGCACGCACACACACGCACGCACGCACGCACACATGCACACACGCACTCTCTCTCTCTCTCTCTCTCCTCTCTCTCTCTCTCTCTCTCTCTCTCTCTCTCTCTCTCTCTCTCTCTCTCTCTCTCTCTTAATCAAAGTTCGAGGAATCCATCAAGGAAGCTAAATGTGCCAATACCAAGGATAGATTTATTCAAGTCCAGCCTGGTTTATTCTGGTCCTGCTCAGTCTCTGGAACTCATTGCCCAGCGAATTGAGGCTTCCAGTCAGTCCTTCAGTGTTTAAAAAGCGTCTTACGCTTCATATGTTATCTCTCTTAGGTGTTACGTGAAACCATAATCATATATATCTCTCCATGTGCTGCTCCAACCTGTGTTGTGCTGCTTCAGGCAGCCCATACATTTTGTGTGTCTGTGCTCTATGTGCATGTAGTTTTCGATGACAAACATGTTCTTAATCTTATGTGCGTGCGCGCGTGTATGTGTTTACCCCAGATCAAGCTAATTTTATATGTATATATATTTTTTAATGATCATTATTGACTTGTTTCTCGGTTTACTGATGTCCATTTCAACATGGTTTGTATTAATGTACATGTACTCAACATACTGTAGCTCATTGTATCCTTAGTTAATAGTAGTTTCCCTCATGGGCGAGGGCTGGATGTAAAAAGGCCTCGAGCTCTCTCCACTACCTTCGTAAAATAAAGTTTATTCATTCTATCATTCTCTCTCTCTCTCTCTCTCTCTCTCTCTCTCTCTCTCTCTCTCTCTCTCTCTCTCTCTCTCTCTCTCTCTCTCTCTTCCATGAATGTCTTCTGTTTTTAGCGACACAATAAGGACCTGCAAGGTTGCCATCCAGTGGCCTGCGTGTATATATATATATATATATATATATATATATATAGAGAGAGAGAGAGAGAGAGAGAGAGACAGAGAGAGAGACAGAGAGAGAGAGAGAGAGAGAGAGACGAGACAGACAGACAGACAGACAGAGAGACAGACAGAGACAGAGACAGAGACAGAGAGACAGAGACAGAGAGTTTATGCACGGGGAGAGAGAGAGAGAGGGAGAGAGAGAGAGAGTTCTCTTGATCACTAACTTTGCACCTCGTCTCGCGGCCTGCACGTCCGGTGGTCTTCAGCCAGCCTGCACCTCATGGTGGGCACTGGCTGGCAAACAAGGGCGAAACAATGGAAAACTAGACCTGCCGGTCCGCTAATCAAGCACCGGTCGCGCTTTCTGTGCTGAATTGGAGTCCCAGCTGCACGTAAAGTCCAGTGGGTGAGTCAGCCAATCACTGTGTAGAGTTGCTGGTTCCAGTCTTCCTGATGCTCAGTTCCAGCCACCCGGCTCCTGTCCCTCCCAGGCCTGTGTCTCAGTGTAGCCTACCCTGAGTGGCAATCCCTTCGTGGAAGCCGGGGCCGGGTTATGGCGGGTGGGGCCTGGGGTGGGTGCCTGGCCGGGTGGTTTCGGTTGTGATTTGTGGCTTTGTCAATGATGGTGGTATAATAGTGTATGATAGTGAAAGGTGTGTAACAGCAGCTAGGGCAGTGTTTTGCCGGGATGTTAAGTGATCGAAACACCTGACTGTCGTTCACTGTGTGATGCTTCCTTCACCACCGATGTACACTGCAGTGCCAGCAGGTAAACTAAGTCGTTGTTGTTGTTGTTTTGTTTTGTTTTGTTTTGCTTTTGCTCATTCCTTGCTCTTTAGATAAGCAATGCCACTATCCAGAAGAAAATCAGATCTGTGTGTGTGTGTGTGTGTGTGTGTGTGTGTGTGTGTGTGTGTGTGTGTGTGTGTGTGTGTGTCTCTCTCTCTCTCTCTCTCTCTCTCTCTCTCTCTCTCTCTCTCTCTCTCTCTCTCTCTCTCTCTCTCTCTCTCTGTGCTCTGTCTCTCTCTCTCTGTCTCTCTCTGTGCGCGTGGTGTGTGGTGTGTGTGTGTCCTTGTTTCAGTGTGTATGTGACTCCACTGTACCGCAGGAGAATTTTGGTGCATGCTGCTAATTCTGCCTCACTCACTGAGAAATGTCACGTCCACGGAGACCATACGGACTATTAGACGTCCACCTTGACTTTCACACAACTGCTGAGCTCTGAAGAGTTTCTGGACCGTTTCGTTTCAGTGTTGCTTTACGTGCACTGAGACCATAAGGACTATTAGGGACAGGGAGCTCAGGATGGCCACCTCTTCTTTCACACAGCTCTCGAGCTCTGACAGTAAATGGCCCTTCTTCTTCTTAAATTTTGCTTTGCGTCCACTGAGACCATAAGGATTATTAGGGACTGGCCCGACGGCCACCTCTTCCTTGACAAAGCTCTTGAGCTCTGACAGTGAGTGGCCTTCTTCTTCTTCTTCATGCTTTGCGTCCACTGAGACCACACAGACTATTGGGAACAGGGAACCCAAGACGTCCACCTCAGCTCAGTTTCACACAGCTCCTGAGCTCTCTGTGAAAGACGCCTTAATTCTATGCCTTAAACCTCCAGACCGTCAGTGTTTAGGGAAGTAGCGTCGGCCAGTTCACCAAGACTGTGACATCACTCATGCTTTTCTTCGTCCAAGTTACTTACGCCCGGAGGCGTCTCAGTCGACCTTCTGCGGACAATGGAAGAAGAAATCCAGTGCCAAGCGGATGTGTGCCGGTTTGGCCTAGCGGTAAGGCGTCAGGCTGGTAAGCAGAGGGACATCGGTTAGAATCCGCTTCGGCTCTCCTTTCACTTCAGAAGTTGTGGTCTGTGGACACGGTCTTGTGACTTTGTCCCTCACAATTATGAAACATTAAAATGGCTCTCATCGGTGCCCACCTTAATGCAGGAGTCATTCCGGTGGTGACAGTGTAGCAATATGTATATAATCTCCCTCTCCCCCCACCTCTATACCCCCTCCCCCCTTCCCCGTCCCTAATAAGCCTTATGTTTCTGTGGACGTTAACCCCTTCACTGCCATGATGCCACTTGAAAACGACCGATAAAAGTGCAAAATTTGAAACCCTTAACTGTTTCTGTCCTATTTTCCCCGGCTCCGTCATGTGAAAGGATTTTCATCGAAACACATAGCCTTGAAAGTAGATGTTATAGGAGCGGAAAATGTACTGTTTGCGGGCGCGCCCGTGCATCTTTCTGCCTGAAAATTCTACAGGCTGGGGCAGTGAAGGGGTTAAACACAATGTTTACTTACTGACAAGCGGATGCTGTGGGACCCATCCAGCGATCACAGTGGCAACAAACAACAGAAGCTAAAGAAGAGGCGTGGTTCTGCGGCAAATCGCCAAACACTGATTCTGGGTGCGGATACCATTAGTACGGATAGCGCCATTAAATTTTTGTTTCCCTCCTAATCATTACTGAAGAACCAAAGTACTTGCATGGTCTTTCGCCAAAGCCGGAGTCGGCGAGGCTATAAATTGTGAAGAACGGCCTTTTGCAAGTAAGTAAACATGGTGCTTAACGTCCACAGAAACCATAAGGCTTATGATGGACGGGGAGAAGGGGTGCGGGGGTGGGGGGGAGGTGATATGGAGGTGGGGGAAGAGGGAGATTATATACCTATCGGTACACTGTCACCACCAGAATGACTCCTACATGAAGATGGACAGCGATGAGAGCCATTTTAATGTTTCAGTAGGAAGTGCTGGACAAAGTCACAAGACGGTGTCCACAAACCACAACCTTTTTTGAAGAGAAAGGAGAGCCGAAGCGGTATCGAACCGAGGTCCTTCCGCTTACCAGCCTAACGCCTTACCGCCTAGGCCCAAACCGCTCACAGGGCCTTTTGCCTGCTAGTCAAGACTACTA
>JABMCL010003885.1:30000-42500 GCA_018857735.1 Alviniconcha marisindica
GGTGTGTGTGTGTGTGTGTGTGTGTGTGTGTGGTGTGGTGTGTGTGTGTGTGTGTGTGGTGGGCGCGCGCGCGCCTACAAATTGACCGCTCCGCATAGAATCATCTGAGTTACATCTTCGTTGCTGTTGAAGCTTCGCCCCCCTCCCCCACACCCCCCCCCGCCCCCCCCCCCCCCACTACCACCACCCCCCGACCCCACCACCCACCCCCAACACTCTCAACACCCCCGCGCATGACCCCCATCACCCTCCGACCTCCGTCCATTCTCAGCGGTTCCCTCCACCTTCCTCTTACTACCTCCATCACCCCCTACCCAACCCCCCCCCCCCCCACACACACACACACACACACAACCCACACCCTGCACCCGGCTGCTGAAAGGTCACTGATGGTGTCGTTGCAGAGAAAAGAACAATGGGTCGGCTGGCGGGTCCGACCTTTGCAGACGCCAGATTCCACGGCACAGCCAAAGGCGGCTTCAGTCCGTATCTCTCACCTGTGCAATACAGTCGCACCCACCCTGTATTGTTTTACGTGGAAACGGTTACCTCTGTAAAACAAGCGCTTGTTTACTTCTGGCCACGTGTCGGTTTTGCCGGCGGAGAAATCTCTAGTCACCAGCTGAGACTGTGGAGTAATTGGGAGCTAAGCCTATAAATGTTTCAGTCTTGGGAGTCTTCTTTAAAAAAAGAAAAAGAAAAAAAGTTTTAGTTAATTGTCACAGGCGGTCTAGTGTTGATCCCGATTCGTAGTAATGCCTTCGTCTGTCTTGCTTTTCAGAGAATAGACTTTTCTTTCTTTTTTAAACATGTTTTTATTCAGGTTTTGTTTACACGAGAAATAGATAACTGGTTTTTAACGCTCAGTCAGCCATGACGGTTATTTCAGGGCGAAATACATTTTTGCCAGAACATGATACACCCTAAAAATAAATACATGTTCAAATTAGCACGTAGTCAATAAATAAAAATTTAAACGGATAAAAAGTGGGTTTAAAAAATCAGTTCCAAAATATAACAATAAATTATCATTCATTTTGCATGATATATGCACCACACTAGACATTAGAACCTTGTTGTGTTTCTGTCTGATATAAACTACACGGCTAACCGGACGTTCAAAACGAACTGCCTTATCTACCCCGAGTTAACCTAGTAATTACTGGACTTTTTTCTTCTTCTTCTGAAGGAGTGAAGTTGTCTTGGCATGATGTACGTTGCACTAGACCTTTGAACCTTGCTGTGTTTCTGCCGGATACAACCTACACGGCTAACTGGTCGTTCAGAACGAACTGCCTGTCTATCCTGAACATGACGACTGAGACAAAACAAAAACAAAATAAAAAAAAGAAGTAGAAGAAGAAGAAGAAGACAACTACAACAGCAATAGCAAGGACAGCTAGCAACAACATCAGCTGAGCAAGAATTGAACTCCCAGGTTGAATTTTTTTAAACATTACGTTAAGAGACAGGCACCTGCTGCTCAGGATGACAAAGACTTCCAGGACACCATCATACGGAGACCGAGGTGGAGGCACAGCATCTCCGCTCAACCCTTACCCTCCCAGCCCATCCCCATCATCTATTTTGAGCGGCATCAGCGATCTGTGAGAAAGGCCAGTGCGTGTGGCATCTGACATACGTCAAGGTGATGAGAAGGGAACTTTCAGATACGGGTTCGGATCCTAGATAATGAAACGTTAATGGAATAAACGTGCAACGCCTGCACATAAATATCTATGTATTCTTATTGCTCGTGGGTCAAAGTGTGCACATAATTTCACGCGTTTCACTGCGCCGATAAAACAGGTCTTCGCCGGCAGCCTAATAGGGGGTGAAGGGGTGGGGGGTTTGGGGAGGGGGGGGGGGGGGGGACGGGGTATTGAAAAGGCTAATGTTGTCTTTGTACGTGCTAAGTAACTTCGTTAACAGCTCTTTCTAGAACCAATGTGCATGGGTGTGTTTACTCGACTTCAGTTTAAACGGGAACATTTTCTTTTCAAGTAGTTAATGTACGGGATAGTGTTCGGAAGGGAAAAGGTGGCTGGGAACAGCTTATGTCGCGCGCGCGCGCCGCACGCACACACACACACACACACACACACACACACACACACACACACACACACACACACACACACACACACACACACACATGCACGCATGCACGCACGCACGCACGTATGCATTGGCAAGCACGCACGTACGCAAATTCACACTCGCGCGTACGTACGCATATACACACACGCGCGCACGCACGCACATACACATACACACACGCACGAACACACATACACACGCACGAACGCACACACGCACTCACACACACACACACACACACACACACACACACACACACACACACACACACACACACACACACACACACACGCACACACACAAGTACACACAAACACACAAACACGCACGCACGCCGGCAGAAAACCAAATCTGTAGTGAGATGACTTACACACACAAAAGGGCCCGCTGCCTGTAGCTTTGAGTGTGTTGCACGTGCACCGGTGTGCAGGCAGTAACGACCAGCAGACCCCTCTACCTTTGGCCATGGTCGAGGTCTGTGGATCCACCCGGCAGTGCAAAATTACCCTCTGGACGCCACTGCTCAAAGGCCAGCAGTCTGGAATAGGTACACATTGTGATACACAACCTCGTCGGGAAAGGTTAAAGTTTAAGTCGCAGGCGCTAGAATTTATTTACTTTCGGTTAGATATGAATTAGTGCTAATGTATTTAAAGGCACAAATAGTGAACAAGCTTCGAGCTGTACAGACCCAACTAAGGCACTTGATCCCTGTTTTCACAAAAACAGCACGGGCACGTTATATATGTTTACATTACAGTGGTACTTGGACAGCTTTCGGAGGCTTGTTTAAGGAGTTGTGTTTGTGGGTATGCAAGCGCTGACTGGCTAAAGCTCGTCTGTCAGTCGGGGGGTGGGGAGTGGGGGAGAGAGGCGGGGATGGGGGTGGGGGGGGGAGAAGTCAATTCGCGGCACGACTTTTAGAAAGGCTACTACCGGGTAGGGAAAAAATAGTGACGATCGAAGTATTTTGGGGAGCGGGATAGCTCAGTGGTTAGAGCGCCGGACTCGTGATTGAAAGGTCGCGGGTTCGAATCCCAGCAGGAGCGGCGGGAGAATTTTCTTCTCCAGGGTCAACTTTCTGTGCTGACTCTTATTTCGGTATCCGTTCCACCCTCGTGTTACCGCAGTAGCACGTAAAAGATCACGGTCATTCTGCCAAAAGTGCAGGTGGCAGGTTACAGCTAAACACACATACACCTTATGTGTGTGGCTTTGCATAAAGTGACATGGTGCATGCCGTTGTATGGTGTACACAGAACGCGCCGAGATGGCAGCAGTTTCAGGTGGTACCAGCCATGCCAGCTCTGTAAGTACGTACACCACTTTGATGGATATTCAAAAACGCGCTATATAAAGCTACTCACTCGTGCAGAATCACATGGTTCAGGAGCTGTGTGAGAGTCGAGGTGGACGTCCTGGACTGTCCGTCCTAACGAGCCTTCTGGTTTCCGTGGACGTAAAGATTTATTGCACCGTGCTTCAGCATTGGTCACAACTTGTCCCTAATATGTCAACTGACATCTGAGGACATAAAGCATCACTTCATCATCATCATCATCATCATCATCATCAGCAGAATCACATGCGAGCGCAGTGAGCCTGCTCGAGAGCGGAGAACAGCGCTATATAAAAGCAATCATCATCATAGTAACCTTACATAGTTCAGGAGCTGTGTGAGAGTCGAGGTGGCCGTCCTGGGCTGTCCGTCCTAACGAGCCTTCTGGTTTCCGTGGACGTAAAGATTTATAGAACCATGCTTCGGCATTGGTCACAGCTTGTCCCTAATATGTCAACTGACATCTGAGGACATTAAGCATCACTTCATCAATAACCCGCAAAACGCTTAGTTTGTATAGCCTATAGTAACTCTTCTCACAAAGCGAAACAATTATTGTGCACAGGTACATCGCGAACGACAGGGAACTTTCGCGTCTTTGCAAAGTGTTTACCTTCAGCCCTCAGCTTTTTGCAAATCCTCAATCAAAGAGATTAGAAACTGTGTCTGACAGCAGCATCCTTCCAGACGCTTAGCGGGGATTTGCTGGCTATGTTGGCTGGTGCTTCCCATTAGCTCGCTGGCCTACATTGGGCACGTGCTGGCTTCGTTCCAGCCAGTGCTCGTTAACTGTTTGAATTTCAGCTGTATTAGTTAATTATGTAATTATGCTGAACTCGGTCGAAGCACAGGTTGTTGCCGGTTTGACTTGAGTTTTTAGTGTGTGTGTGTGTGTGTGTGTGTGTGTGTGTGTGTGTGTGTGTGTGTGTGTGTGTGTGTGTGTGTGTGTGTGTGTGCGCGCGCGCGAGTCTGTGTGTGCGGTGTGTGTGAGTGTGCCTGCGCGCGCGTGTGTGTGTGTGTGTGTTTGTGTGCGTGTGTGTGTGTATATGTGTGTGTGTGTTTTGTTGTTGCTGTTGTTGTTGTTGTTGTTGCTTGTTTGTTTGTTGTCTCATATCTTGATTACCGACTCTTTGGCAAGGTATAATTATGTTCCCGCAGAACCTTTAATTCTCTGACGGTTGGTTTCGATCTGTTTCAGCTGTGCGCTGCTGGGATCCTGGGCATCTATTTCTGTGCTACCAACTTCACAGACTATTCCAAGACAACCAGAGCTTTTGTTCTTAAGGTAACATAGACGCTGTGTAAACTGAGGGTGCATTTTTGTGTTGGGTATCGCTGTGTGTATGTATTTCTGGTCAAATATTTAGCATTGTACGTTTTAAATATAAACTGAATGATGGGTAGGGAGGGGGGTTAGAAAAGGAGAAGAAACCACTTGACTAGAAATGCAACAGATCTGAAATGGCTCCAACCAAGTTGTGTAGAGAGGTATCCATCCGGTATTCGTTAGTGAGTGTGTGTGGTGTGTGTGTGTGTGTGTGTGTGTGTGTGTGTGTGTGTGTGTGTGTTGTGTGTGTGTGTGTGTGTGTGTGTGTGTGTGTGTGTGTGTGTGTGTGTGTGTGTGTGTGTGTGTGTTGTGTTGTTTTGTGTTTGTGTTGTTTTGTCTTGTGTGCCCGTGTGCGTGTGCCTAAATAACGCTTTTTCCTATTTCGCTGAATTCACAAAGCTTACAGAATGTTCACTTACCCCACGCTCCCCAGCCCCATTTACAATTAGCAGTATATATTATATGCATGTCTGAAAACCTGACTGAAATATGTGAACAGATAAAGCAGCTGTCTTACCATACCTACATATATATGAAGAACATAGTTGGTTTATTAAGAATTTCCCATATTGTCGGCACAACTGCATTCCTCGGTTTTTTGTTTGTTTGTTTTGTTTTTCATATATATATACCTGTCCGATCTGTGTAACAGGTTCTCTGCTCCATTTTCTCCGCCGTCAGCGTCTTCGTCTGCGTCACCGCCGCCATCTTTATCGCCATTCACTTGGGACGAATCTTCACCTACGTGTCGTGCAGGCAGACGGAGAACGACTGCTACTGCTCGCTCCCCGCTCACCACGACGAGGACGACTTCCTGCCCAGGATCATCCGATACCCGGGCATCAAGGATTGCTTCCACATATTCTGCGAAGTGAAAATATACCTGCTGGTGGTTGGATCGCTGTGTTTAGCAGGGAGCCTGTTTTCTTTGTGGTTCACCTTTCTGCTGTGGAAGGCTAGATACGGACGGTTTCATTCCGGAGTTCGGCTGCCATCTGTTAGGAGAAGCCACAGCAGTCCCAACCTGTAGGGATGACTGGGATGTTCGCGCGAGGGAGAAGGGTGGTATGCTTTTGGGAGAATAGTGGGGAAAGGGAGAGTGTGAACGAAAAAGAGAGAGTGAGAGAGAGAGAGAGAGAGAGAGAGAGAGAGAGAGAGAGAGAGAGAGAGAGAGAGAGAGAGAGAGAGAGAGAGAGAGAGAGAGAGAGAGTCAGACAGACAGACAGACAGACGCAGAAAGAGGTCAGTTATGCAAAATTGAGCTGATGTTCATGTTTCTGTCGAGCCATTCCCATGCATGATGAAAACTGTTGGCACTGAGGGACATGGTTGAAAGAGGAAGACAGACAGACAGACAGACGGACAGTGAGGCAGAGGGGTGGGGGTGGGGCAGAGAGAGACAGACAGACAGACAGACAGACAGAGACAGACAGACAGACAGACAGACAGAGACAGAGAGAGGTCAGTTATTACATGGATGCAAAATAAAAATTGAGCTGATGTTCATGTTTATGTCTAGCCATTCCTACGGAGAAAACAGTTCGCACTGAGGGACATGGCGGGACACTTATTTGGACCAATGATTTGTGTGCCTATGGTTTGTCTGACGGCGGTCTTCCCGGCCTGGTGCTGTTATCACTTATCAGTGTAGTCATCTACCGTTCTCTTCACAGTTCCAGTTCAGTTCAAGATGGTATCTCTGCGCTCGGAAAAGCCCTTATATGCGCTTCACCTCGCCTCTCAGAAGTTTCCTAAACGCTGCCTTTGAAACAGCTCCAGATTCGGTTTAAACCTTCTTTCTTCTTTTTTTTAAAATTCGTACTTGTATCTGAATACATTCGTAACAGAGAATATTTGAGTTGCACAATTCTTCTTACATGGTGATTTACGCCCACAGAAACCGTGCGGCTTATTAGGCGGGGGGCGGGTGAAGGAATGGGACAGGGAATGATGGCCCATGGCCCACCTCCCTCTTCACAAAGCTGCTGACCTCTGCGTTGCACTAAAAAAAACACACAAAAAAACCGACTTTTACAAGTGCAGCTCTAACATTAAACTCCTGAACGTTCTGGTATAGTTATTGAGGTTGACGTAAAATGCGAAAAAAAGCCCAAGACGGATTAATTTATCACACAATCATTTACTATTCGTTGAAAGTCCTGCGAGCCAGGTGATCCATTATGAAGCATTCTCTCGTTATTTCAATATAAAGACCAACAGATGTTCTGATGACCATAACATTGATTCATTTTTGTTGGTGCCACCGTTCATAATTTATCATCCATCTCAGTTCATTTCTTTACAACTCTTCTTACTAGCCCAGCATCCAAGGAGGACACTAACAGCGTCATCGTCGATAAGAGATAATTATCTCTTTGATATAATTACCAAATCCTTTTCAAAAATAAATAAATGAATGAATAAGTAAGTACGTCATCAAACAAAGGGAGTTAATTAGCGTTCGAAAGACGTCACATGAACAACTGAGACTCGAATCGCCGGGAACTATCACCTGTCATGCGAGTAAATACGAGATACATAAACTCCATCAGAGGGTACCTTAAAATGTAGATAAATAAATAAAAGAGAAAAATCATTTAACTGTCCTGACATTAGAAGTAATCAGTATTACTCGGTAACTGTTGTATGATCTGCAAAATGTTCCTTGAGTAGGCAATACTCTTGTCTTTGGTGAACGAGAAATAACACACCATGTGCATGTGAAATTACAGTTTCTGTACAAATCGGACTACATAAAGTGTGTACATTTGATTACCTCGTGGTTACTTTTCATGCACAATTAATGTGTCACACATGGAAGAATGACATTACATCATGATCTTATATATTTCAGAGTGTATTTTCTTCAATCCTTTCTTCTTTTCTTTTGTGTTTTGTATTAACCTAGTCGTTTTCTTCCTGTTATGTTAAAGTGTAACTTTCAAATGTGTTTTGCATGCTGCAGTTTGTAAGCATATGATGACGTCCTCATTCTCCTGGGTTGTGAAGTGTGCTGCAAATGAACAGACCGCAAACAAAACAGATAAATTTGTATTTTCACAATAAAGACTTGAAGTTTCAGTTGCGTCTGGCTCTGTGTGTGTGTGTGTGTGTGTGTGTGTGTGTGTTGTGTGTGTGTGTGTGTGTGTGTGTGTGTGTGTGTGTGTGTGTGTGTGTGTGTGTGTGCCCGGGTGAGTGTGTTCGTGCGTGTCTGTGTGTGAGAGAGGGCAAAGAGAAAGTGCGCGCGCGAGCCTGTGTGTGTGTGTGTGTGTGTGTGTGTGTGTGTGTGTGTGTGTGTGTGTGTGTGTGTGTGTGTGTGTGTGTGTGTGTGTGTGTGTATGTGCGTGCGTGCGTATGTGTATATATATTGTGTGTGTGTGTGTGTGTGTGTGTGTGTGTGTGTGTGTGTGGTGTGTGTGTGTGTGTGTGTGTGTGCGGGTGGTGTGTTCGTGTGTGTGTGGCACGGTGTGATGTGTCGTGCTGTGTAGTGATGGTGGGTATGCCTGTGTGTGGTGTGTGTGGTGTGTGTGTGTGTGTGTGTGTGTGTGTGTGTGTGTGTGTGTGTGTGTGTGTGTGTGTGTGTGTGTGTGTTGTGGTGTGTGTGTGTGTGTGTGTGTGTGTGTGGTGTGTAGTGGTGGTGTGTTGTGTTGTGTGTGTATGTGTGTGTGTGTGTGTGTGTGTGTGTGTGTGTGTGTGTGTGTGTGTGTGTGTGTGTGTGTGTGTGTGTGTGTGTGTGTTGTGTGTGTGTGTGTGTGTGTGTGTGTGGTGGTAGTGTGTGTGTGCGGTGGTGTGTTCGTGTGTGTGTGTGAGAGAGGGCGAAGAGAAAATGCGCGCGAGTGCGTGTCTGTGTGTGTGTGTGTGTGTGTGTGTGTGTGTGTGTGTGTGTGTGTGTGTGTGTGTGTGTGTGTGTGTGTGTGTGTGTGTGTGTTCATACGCACGCGCGTGCTCTGAAACACTGATTATTTGTCCAATCACATAAAATGTTGAAAAGAACGCTACGTATTAGGACAAAACACAACATGCGAGTTTTCGGGGCAGTCCCTTTTATCAAGCTTAAACATCGCGTAAACAACAGCTAAACGGCGAAAACGATGAAAAATGAGAGTGCTAATTAAACCACTTATCTATTTTTTGGTTGAGCTACGTAGTTTTGGGTGTCCAGTCATTGATTGAAATACACTGATTCTTGGACGTACACCTGCTAAACATGTATAGCGCAGCTGCGTTCTTACAAGGCTTGTGGTTAGAATACATACATGCCTCCCCTCACTCATAGTTCAGGAGCTGTGTGAGAGTCGAGGTGGCCGTCCTTGGCTGTCCGTCCTAACGAGCCTCCTGGTTTCCGTGGACGTAAAGAATTATTGAACCGTGCTTCGGCATTGGTCTCAGCCTGTCCCTAATATGTCAACTGACATCTGAGGACATTAAGCAACACTTCATCATCAACATACATGCACTGACTCGAACGTATTTACACAGTATGGACTTCGTCGTCAGCGTCTTGTATATATGTTCACCGAATCTCCATTCATTATTAAAACCTTTCTTTAAGGGACAATTGGTTGCGCAATGGCTTTTACAAGATGTTAATCATTTTACGTAGCCTGTTCAGTCACGATTATCTTGTGTCTGGAAAAATACACTCGACCGTTGCAATATCTGAAGATTACTATTATGGACCTACAGCACGTGCTATAACAGTGGGTTTTCTAAGGCGAAAGGTAGAGCGAATGACCACCGGTCACCCGCTGTAAGACTAACGCTTTGTAATTGGTGACGAATTAATTATTAATTCAGTTAACACAAGAGAGAAGGTCGTGTGTTTCCGTCATCGATCGCGTCGGGGTGGTTATATATTTACACAATCGATCATTATATGCTTAGCTTCGTTATTCTCAAGTCGATCGCAAGGACGCATAGTTCAGGAGCTGTGTGAGAGTCGAGGTGGCCGTCCTGGGCTGTCCGTCTAACGAGCCTTCTGGTTTCCGTGGACGTAAAGCTATACTGAACCATGCTTCGGCATTGGCCTCAGCTTGTCCCTAATATGTCAACCGAAATCCGAGGACATTAAGCAACACTGCCTACCTAGGTCGTCAAGGAACATGATCAGTACCAACGTCGGAAGGCGAAACGCATCTACCTAATTCCATGGCAGGCGATGCTGCATGACAGAAATGCAAGGCTGCCGTTGTTCACCTTGCCCTGCTGGACGAACCTGTAAGTTCAAGCTGACACGCGAAAAACAACAGGAAAACCAACAAATAGGAGAAGTGCAAAACCGTAAAAAGGAACAAGCAACGAAGTAATAATTAGAAGCGAAAGGTAATCATAAAGTAAAAGAATCAACACACAAGGGAGTTAATTAGCGCTCGAAGTACGTAGCACAAGTACAACAGCAAAGACCTGAGTCGCCTACGGTAACTCTCACCTGGCATGCGTGTAAATACAAGGTACGTAAACTCCACCAGAGGTACATCATCCCTTGTGTGTTGATTCTGCACGAGCGCTCTGGGCCTCGTTCTGTTTCAGATTCATAAAGAGAAAGAAATGTTAGTGGTTTTTCTCTTTGGCCACGTTTGCCATGAACAAACGTCAGATTGTTTGCAAGGTCCACCTTTCGACTCTGTCTGACAATTGTTGGCATTGCTATCGTTTACACAGTTTCATTGAAACTGAAGATGTTCCCACAAAACATAGGTTGGGGGGGGGGGGGGGGGGGGGGGGAGGAGGTGATGCAATATTTCCGTTCAGCACTTTCTTACCCTTGAAACCTATTTCTTTTAAGGCATAATATATACATAATCGAGCACAGTGCATTTGCCATTAAACTTTAAAAAGACGTCAAATCTTCCTCCAACTTCTCATTAATCAAAAAAACGTGCGTGTGTGTGTTTAAAAATAAATAAATCATTTATCGATCATCGTGACCTATCCCCCATAATCATTGACATAAACTCAAGCCAATAGAATCAACACACAAGGGAGTTAATTAGCGTTCGAAATATGTAACCCAAACACAACAACAAAGACGAAGTACGTAACAGAAACACAACAACAAAGACGAAATACGTAACAGAAACACAACAACAAAGACGAAATACGTAACAGAAACACAACAACAAAGACGAAATACCTAACACAAACACAACAACAAAGACAAAATACGTAACCCAAACACGACAACAACAAAGACGAAATATGTAACCCAAACACAACAACAAAGACGAAATATGTAACACCACACAACAACAAAGACGAAATACGTAACCCAAACACAACAACAAAGACGAAATACGTAACCCAAACACAACAACAAAGACGAAATATGTAACCCAAACACAACAACAAAGACGAAATATGTAACACAAACACAACAAGAAAGACGAAATACGTAACCCAAACACAACAACAAAGACGAAATATGTAACACAAACACAACAACAAAGACGAAATACGTAACGCAAACACAACAAAACAAAATACGTAACACAGTCACAACAACAAATCCAAGTGAGAGTTACCGTAGGCGGCTCAGGTCTTTGTTGTTGTGTTTGTGTTACGTATTTCAAGCGCTAATTAACTCCCTTGTGTGTTGATTCAAGCCAGTAGGTTAAGCAGCTATTAGAAACAAAGAATACGTTTCGTGTTCCCACCAAGTCAAGACAGATAACGATTTCACAACGTTATCATTCAGAACGTTGATGATAACGTTATCATAACGTTAATGATATTAACGTTATCATTATCAATTATCAACGATCATTATCAATGATCAACATCATCAACGTTATCAATGAACGTTATCCTTGATAACGTTCTCAATGTTATCAACGTTATAATTCAAAAAAGCATCGATCACTTTTTGTGGACATCTTTGACATAATTAACCTAGCCGTTTGTGTGCATATACCTGGCAAAGAGCCTGCTGACTGCAAGCTGATAGCTGAAACTGTCTAGCAAGTGCAACGCTCCCTCCTCCCTCCTCCCTCCTCCCACCTTCCTCCTTCCCCCGGCTCACCCACTCCCGCCGATCAATCCAGTCGGCTAATTTAAGTACCACCTTACGCTTAGACATCTAACTGACAGACAAACGGATAGGGGACCGAACAACTGGCATCATTCAGCGTGAAGGAGGGCTGCAGTGTCACCACCACCATCACGCAGTCTTCCAAGCCGTCCAAGCCGTTGGGTTCCCCGGGGTACCACAGCGAGGACGTGGACGGCAGAGGCGTCCCGTCAGCCCACGTGAAGTTTCCACCCTCATTGTCCCTCACTGCTCCCACCCAAGCGAAGTCAACAGACACGCCTGAAATTAAAGCCGGACAGCCGTTACTATTATTATTATTACTGAGGTAAAAAATATATATATATAAAAATATAAAATATAAAACAAGAATGACTGCTAGCGTTCTAAAACAAGACCCAAACACACACACACACACACACACACACACACACACACACACACACACACACACACACAAAGAGAGAGAGAGAGAGAGAGAGAGAGAGAGAGAGAGAGAGAGAGAGAGAGAGAGAGAGAGAGAGAGAGAGAGAGAGAGAGAGAGAGAGAGAATGCTATTTATTAGGTCAAAACACCACATGCGAATTTTGGTTGAGCTATGTTGTTTTCGTGTCCGGCCCAGTCCAGTCACTGAACTGGAAAACAACATAGCTCAACCAAAAACAGATAAGTGTCTTAGCTCTACATCTCATTTTTCATTATTTTTCACC
>JABMCL010003885.1:47500-67500 GCA_018857735.1 Alviniconcha marisindica
AACCTACATTTGACCAGATGCACAGAAAGCCATTCTTTGAATGTGACCCTAGGGGCTCAGTAAATTTAGGACTGTGAGAACCAGGCCTGGCCCAAATTGGCTGCAGTTTGCTTTCTTTCTTGACATTTTGTGTTGCTCGCTCCTGATCAGTAACCCAGTTCGCAAATAATAAAGGGCTATAATAATGGAATATTTTATTTTTTATGAAATTCTGAATCCATGAATGCCAGTCTTTATGCAACTTATTCTCATATATGTAGGCTTCATAGTTAACATGAACAGTATTTTTTATTTTTTGTAGCATGCAGCGCTTTGTGGGCCTGGGCACAACATGAGGATGTGCTCAGGGCTGTGCTATAGGTCCTCAGCAATGGGGGCCTGAAAAAGCATTTTGCTTGCCAGCAGCTCCACATACAGTGGCACTTTGATACTAGGCAACTGGTAGACCTTATTTTTTCTTTTTTTATAGTGTTAGGATTAGGTATTGTATTTCCAGCCACATCCCCTTTTTCTCGCACACCATAAACATCAGACATTGATCCTGGATATTATTGGAAGAAGAAGACGAAGAATATGTGCACCAACCAGAGCCTTCACTAGACCGGCATATATGCCAGTTATTACCAGTAAAGGTTCCCCTTGTAGTTGTACTGGTAAAAAATAGTCGCCAGTACCATGTACTGGCTGAAACAGTGCTTTTGTGTGACTTGCTGGAGACACTCTGTACCCTGGGTCCAGAAGCAAGTGGAAGCTCCAGCTAAACAAGATCACTTCTGGTGTTGATCAGCAAGCAAAACAGTGAACGCTCACTGTCACACCAGACGTTAATGCATCATGTGCTAGAAGTAGAAATGAAACACAGATGCAAACTTTCATTGCTAGCACTCCCCCTCCATGAATAGACAGGTCCCAAAGTACGAATGCTGACTGCAAGATGCCAGACCATTCCATTTCTGTTTGGATAAATCAGCTTAGCTGTATGACTTTTCCCAGTCCAGTTACATTCTAGATCTAACTGCATCAGTGTGGTGCAATGAAGTATGTAGTTTTTTTCTCACCCAGCACTGACCGAATCATTTGTATCAATGCTATCATTATCCACTTCAAACAAAGAAACCATTGAAATGATTGAGAAAATCATCAAACTACCAGCTATTATTGTATTAAGCAACAGAAAATAAAGGAGTACAACAACACTTGCATGACAGATTTTCTATGGCACAGGCATGAAGATGACATTGACACTGAAAAGTCTGGCATCTCACATGGCTGTTCCAAGAGGCCTGTTTAGTTGGAGCAAGGCTGGTCTATTTTGGGCATTGGTCAGAGCCAAACCCCAGAATTTAGGTCAGCTGTGCAGGTGGCCCCACTTGAGATATGGATAGCTGAGCGGTCCTGCTGTGGACATGCTGTTGCAGCTGCCAGCAGTAAATTATACAGCTATCTTTTACCCCCTCCCTTCCACAGCGACATTTTACCACAGAGTTGGACAGCAGACCATTGTAAAGCTCTTATTTTGAAGTTTACATGGACACCAAACATGCCTGGTACAATAGTTTTAGTTTTCATTCAGCAATGATTCCATTTAGTGCAAAACAACAAACTGTGCATGGTACACACAAAAAAGTATGAAGTACACAACGACATTGTGAGGTGCACCAACTTTTCTCAGGAAAACAACATGCATACATTACAACATTAATATATCCACTACAGGAAACCTTCACTTAAAATTGGGCTCCACTCTCCAGAAACTCCCAGGGTGGGGTGTAAATAATACTCTATTTTGGCAACAGAGCCATTTCATGCAAACTGTTGGATTGTAGAGAGTAGTTGGTAGATACATAAAAGGTTTGAAAGACACCAACATTGTGAGGTGCATAGACTTTTCTCAGCAAAACAACTTGCATACATCACAACATCAATATATCCACTACAGAAAACCTTCACTTAAAATCAGGCCCTACTCTCCAGAAGCCCCCCAGAGTGTGTAAACAACACAACACATGTGGCAATCCAGCCAAGTGGAAAGTGAGAGGGCAGCCGGCTAGTACTGACCACAGCTGGTACTGACCTAGATTCCACTGACAGAGCAGATGTGGGTGGGGAGCTAAAAATAGCTCAGCCAGTGAGCAGCTAAAGCACCTGATTTGAAGCCTAGGGAAAAGCCCTGCTCAGTGTGACCTTCATTTTGCAGACCACCTTGTGCCAGGGTAGACAGGAGTGGTGAATAAAAATCTAATTTCAAAACAAGGAGGAAATGTGACCACTGCTAGTTGGGGGGGGGGGGGGGGGGGGGGGGGGGGGGGGGGAGTGGAAACCCAGGCACATTATTAGGCCTAGGCAGTGTTGGCTGTACTGGCTGACTGAAGGTTGGTACTGGAATTATTTTTTATTGCCACTACCATGTACTGATAGTCTCAACAGTTTAGTGGAGGCTGAGTCTGACCAACCTTGGGAGACCAATCCACAAATTATCAACCAATCCACAAATTATTACTGTCCCATAAGTGCATGGTTGTTGAAGAGCTCCTGTTTGTTTTCTCAAGCACCACAAGAAAAGGGTCAGAAATACAGGGTCACTAAAAAAAATATAAAAAAAGTTTTTAATAATTTTAGCTCCAACATTTTTTCACTCAGCTGCATTTAGCATGTTTACAAAGACAGCTTGAGTGCTGACCAGTTTAGATGTATTTAGTTGCTGCTCTCTTTCAAATCATATATATATATACATGCCTCCAGAGAGCTCAAGGCAAGATGCACAAATAGTTCAGAGATTTCTTTGTTTTCATTTTTATTTTTCATCTGTAATATAATAGTTTATGAATAATAATAATTATATACATTTTTCTGTTTTGGTTTTTCAGAATTCTATTGCTGACAGTGACAGTTGACATCCACTACAGCAGACTTCCCAAGTCTGAAAAAAACTCATCATACTGGGACAAGACTCTCATTGTTTGGCATCTGCCTGATACAGTCTTGTACATTATCTATACAACGATGACAAATTTGCTTCTCAACAGCATACTGGTCAGTCTTTTGTTTGTATTTTTTTGCATTGATTGATGTTTTTTTGTTTTTTGGACTGGTCAGTCTTTTTTTGTATTTTTTTGCATTGATTGATGTTTGTTTCTTGTTTGTTGCTTTTTATGGGGGTGGGGGTGGGAGAACTATTCAATTTTTCATGAAGATATAGTTTTTTCATGTGGCCATTGTTGTAAAGAAGATTAACACTGCAACCAGTGATGTGGTTTTCTTTAATTAGTTCAAGGGATAATAGTATAGTTACTAGTATTAGAAATTCATACAATTCTAAGGCAGAGGGCATGAGCAATAAAGAGAATTTTACTCTACAGGTACAGGTGCTTACTGAATTTGAAATGCGAAACAGGGCAAGTAGACAGGTATGAAGAGGGGGAATAAAAAGTCTGGTTCCAGTGTCTGATGCAGTCAACCTTAAATCAGTAAATGCCCATTGTCAGTGGAGATAGTTCATTTGTGCTGCCTTTACAGTTTTAGTAGCAATTGTAATCAAGTGTTTCCACTGGTAAGTTCTGCCTGACAATGAGAGCAAGAGAAAAAAGGCTGTCAGTCTGATAGAATGATACATTGTCAAACCTGCCCTTCTTCACCCTTGCCAGATTTTAATTGTTTTTGTTGTTGTTGTTTTTTTGTTTTTTAAGTCAACCATGAAGATCAGATGAGGATGAAAGTGAAACAGAATCAATCAAATTACAAAAAAGGCTGGTCTGATTCACTGTTCATGATAGACATTATGTTGCAGGTAAAAAGGATTTTAAGAAAACATTAGCTGAAGCAGGAAAGGGATTTTAGAAAGAAATGAAAAATAGCTGAAGCAGGAAAAAGATTTAAAGAGAAAAATAATAATAGCTGAAGCAGGAAGACAAACTAGACAAGCATAATTTCTGCCAGTAGTCAAAGATATATATAATCTGAGGATGGCATAGTGGATACATGCCTTCTGCTTCTGTGCTACACAAATCTGGAATTCTCTCCCTATGCTGTCCATCAGCCCATCTTCTCCTTCCTTCAAAACTAATCTTAAGTCTTCAAACAGTATTGTGACAAGTGTTATGTTAAGCTCAATGTGTGTGTGTGTGTGTGTGTGTGTGTGTGTGTGTGTGTGTGTGTGTGTGTGTGTGCTTTTAGGCAATTTGTGTGTGCAGTTGAAATCCTGTGAGAAAGAGAGAGAGAGAGGGAGGGAGTGTGTGTGTGTGTGTGTGTGTGTGTGTGTGTGTGTGTGTGTATGTGTGTGTGTGTGTGTGTGTTGTGTGTATGCTATGCATGATGAGGTATACCCTAATATATATTATATCATTAATGTATTATTATATCTTTTTCCACCACTCTGGAAGTATTTATGCGCACCATACTTTAAAAAAGAAAAAGAACAAAAGAAGAAGTTATAAAGCAGTTTGATTCACTGAAAGCATTCTATAAATTAGCTGTTATTATCATTATGATGATCTATTAGAGATTAAAAAGACGGATCCTTGAGCTCTGGATTCTCAGCAGAATGGGGTGTCAATTTCTGTAGTTGCCTACTGCAGGCTTTACGTCCTGTGTACCAGTAACTGGCTTGGTGTTTCAGTGAGTGGACGTGAGCAAGGCGGGGAGGCAAGGCTTGCTGCCATGGGGTTGATTGGAGCACTGGCCAAGACCGTGGTCTTTGCTGTTCCTGTGTCAGCCACCTTCTTCGACCTGGTGGGAACTGTGGTGGCTGTGGAAGGGGTGTCAATGCAGGTACAACTTCCCTGCAAATGTTCTGTTTTCAGTGTAGTTTAAGACCTGTGCAAGAGTCTGGTTTCAGTTCAGGTGTTACGTGCTCGGTTCTACTTACGGTATTAGTGCTGGGTTTTATTTTGCATGTTAGTGCCTGTGCTGGGTTTTTGTTTTAGGTGAACAGTTTATATATGTAAATTCTACATCAGCTATGTGTAAAACTGAATACATATTGAGTGGACTTAGACTAGTGAAGAGGTCTTTGTTCCTAGTAAAGATTTTGTGGATCCATATATGTCTGGTAATTAAGCTGGGCCATTTTCAGATTGTTTTAAAGGTTGAAAGGTTGCTTAACAAATAAACTTAATATCCTCATTATTTTGACACACACTGACACACAAACTTAATATCCTCATATTTTGACACACAATGACACTCATTGTTGAGTAGCCTGATCAACATTGTTCTGTTGGACAGTTTTTGATGGTAGGTTTTTACTTGGACAGCCATTTGTTGTATGAAGGGAGCAAACTCTTACAGTCTTGTTGGGTGACACCATTTCTGCTCTGCCAGTTGGATGTCAAGAGGCATACAATGATCTGTGTATATATGTTGTCCTTCAAGTCTGTCTGAGAATGCATCACAAAAACTGACAATGTTCTTCATTATTCAGAATGAGTCCTGCAAAACTGTTCAAACACAGATACACACAGAGAGATGTGTGTTCATGCACACACACACACACACACACACACACACACACACACACACACACACACACACACACACACACACACACACCGCCATTGGCCAACACCCTGCAGTACTGGTATCAGTTTTGGTGTTGTTTTCTGCTTTCAGCCGGTGTTAAACCCTGAAGAGAGTGGGAACAAGAACACAGACTATGTATTTTTGAACCGCTTGTCAGCCAACACCCTTCAGTTCCAGCGAGGAGAGGTTGTCTCCCTTGTGTAAGTACAGTTGTTGCCTGTAGGCCCTTGACGCATGCATGTTGGCCCTGATAATTTACGTGAAGTCTTGTGCTTGGACGGTTGCCTGGTTGGTCAGTTGGTTGGTTGGTTCTGTGATAGTTTACATGAAGTCTTTTGCTTCGATGGTTGGTCAGTTGGTTGGTTGGTTGGTTCTGTGATAGATTACATGAAGTCTTGTGCTTGGACGGTTGCCTGGTTGGTCAGTTGGTTGGTTCTGTGATAGTTTATGTGGTCTTGTGTTTGCATGGTTGCGTGGTTGGTCAGTTGGTTGGTTGGTTCTGTGATAGTTTACATGCAGTCTTGTGCTTGGACAGTTGCCTGGTTGGTCAGTTGGTTGGTTGGTTCTGTGATAGTTTACATGAAGTCTTGTGCTTGGACAGTTGCCTGGTTGGTCAGTTGGTTGGTTGGTTCTGTGGTAGTTTACATAAAGTTTTGTGCTTGGATAGTTGCCTGGTTGGTCAGTTGGTTGGTTGGTTCTGTGATAGTGTACATAAAGTTTTGTGCTGAAACAGTTGCCTGGTTGGTCAGTTGGTAGGTTGGTTGGTTGGTTCTGTCCTGTTTCCTCCCCTTGCCACCTTGTTTGTTTGCTTTCTGCTAGGAGACATTTGAACATTTGATTTTACGCAAACAATCAGTGCTGAAGAGACTGTCATGAGAACCAAGACCGTCTTCTTCACTGTTGGTAGAACAGAGAATTCAGGGGGAAAGAATACTGTAGCAACAGCACGCACAGTGACAAAGCTATGTGAAAACATGGTCTTGCTTACATACATGAACTCTGTAAACAGCCACCCATCACACATCTCAAGACAACACAGACAGAATACGCATTCAGACATGTTGATATGGATCGTGATCACACTGCACACTGAGTCTACTTTAGTCATCAAACTGCACTGGACAGGTCTCCCTCAATGACAGCATTTGATTTTTTTATTTTGATTTTTTAACTCCAGTTACTGTTGCTCTTTGTGATTAAAACTAAAGACAATCTAAATACGTTTGGTCTGTGTGATTAAAAGTGAAGACAGTCTAGTTACCTTTACTCTGTGTGATTAAAACTGAAGCCAATCCAGTCGCTATTGCTCTGCGTGATTAAAACTGAAGACACTGAAGACGATGTATTACTTTTGGTCTGTGTGATTAAAACTGAAGACAATGTATTACTTTTGTTCTGTGTGGTTAAAACTGAAGATAATATCAAGTCAGTATCATAGTGCAAGTATTAAAAGTTCATTAACAGCCTTCCCCCCAATCCATGTAATGTAGGGGCATACCCTACCTCTGTCAAATAAAATGGCTATAAATGACCAAAGGTCAATGGTCAGGTACAGGTGTGCAGACTCAGGGATATACTTGGGATATACTTGCAAACTGACACATGCTGTGAGCAGTGGTGATTAGATATGCTGTGGATTTCCTTTTGCCCTGATGTCACCCCCACAGCTGTCTGGGCATTAGACATGCCATGTTTTCTGCTCTGTTCTGCAATCTTCCTTTGCCTCAGGTCTCTGTTTGCTATCTGTTTAAGCTGCATGTAAATTAAGTTGCGTATTGTCAGCAAAATACCTGTGTGTGTGGGTGCCTGTGTGTGTGTGTGGGGGGTTGGGTGGGGGTGGGGGGGGGTGGGTTGTGTGTGGGTGGGTGTGCACACGTGTGCGTGCATGTGTGCATGTATGAACCTACAATAGGTTCTATGGACAGTATTTTATTATATCATGTAACTGATCACTTCTGAAGCATTTCTCCAGTACTTTTCTTATATCATGCAGTGGGCCTGATTTCTTAGATCCAATGGTCCAGTTTGAGGGCTAAGAGTCAAAACATATGTGATGAGATAGATTATAATTTACACATCTGTGCTGTTGTGTAAATGAAATTGTGACTGCATCAGAATGTTCCACTGATTATTTGAATGGCTCACTGTTTTGTAATAACATGTTGAAAGGTGTCTTTTAGGGAACATAGTACATTCAGATGTCTGATCATGTTCATGTGAAGTTCCATTTGTTTTGCACACACGTTCATGTGAAGTTCCATTTATTTTGCATACACGCACACACACACACACACACACAACGAGTCTCTCTCTGTCTCTCTCTCTCAGGCAGGCATGCCTGCATGCAAGCATGTCATGTGTGTGCATGCGAACACACACACACACACACACACACACACACACACACACACACACACACACACACACACACACACAGAGTCTCTGTCTCTGTTTCTTTGTCTCTCTCCCTCTCTCCAATACACAAGCACGTAGGCATGTATGCAAGCATGTATGTTGTGTGTGTGATTACACTCACACACACACACACACACACACACACACACACACACACACGCATGCACATGTACACACACACAGAGAGTCTCTGTCACTGTTTCTTTGTCTCTCTCCCTCTTGCAAATACACAAGCACGTAGGCATGCATGCAAGCATGTATGTTGTGTGTGTGATTGCACACACACACACACACACACACACACACACACAACACACACACACACACACACACACACACACACACACACACACACACACACACACACACATGCAGAGTATGAGAAACAGGTTAGAAGACACGTTATGGAAATATAACATAACATTTCCTTTACTGTAAAATCTTTTATTGCTTATCAAGAGAGATAGACACAATGATCATTTTCATTTTTGATTCTAATTTCATATTCAGTTACAGCTGAGTAATCTTGTCAATCAGATTCAACACACAATGTTTTCTTTATTGTTGCTGCAACCAATGATTGAATGAACAGCAACAATCTGAAGATGAAAATAACTTGATAAAACAATGGAAATTGTTCAATACTTTTCATGTGGATTTGGTTTACTGCTTGATTGGATGTGTGGAGATGAGGACATGGATGATTGGTTCAGTTTGTTTGCTTTGGTAACTTCCTCTTCTTGTGTGTGTGTGTGTGTGTGTGTGTGTGTGTGTGTGGTGTGTGTGTGTGTGTGTGTGTGTGTGTGTGTGTGTGTGTGTGTGTGTGTGTGTGTGAAGTGATGAAGAGAGAGAGAGAGAGAGAGTACGCAAATGCAAGCGTGTGTGTGTGTGTGTGTGTGTGTGTGTGTGTGTGTGTGTGTGTGTGTGTGTGTGTGCTTGTGCATGCATACAGTTGTGCTTGGCATAATTTTGATAAATGCAGCTACAACTTTTGAAAAAAGTCTAGTAAAAATGCTCTAAATTGACACTAATTTTATGACTTAGGTAGTGCACATCACCCTCCATTGTAATTTATGATAACAGCCACATCCTGCTTAAACATAGTAATAATTTTTAGCCAGCCATTTGTGAGTGTCCATCAAAGGCTGTCAAACACAATATCACTGGGCCAAATGGATCTGCATGTACTGACCTTGGTGAGGACAGGGATGATGCTAGATGCTTATGGTGGAGATCTGGGAAGGCGAGGAAATAACTAAACTGATCAATACTGAATTAAAGTTAACTTTTACAACACAGAAATGCAGTTTCAGTTCATTGTTATGTTTGTTGTGGTGTTAGTATGTAGACAGTATGGCAATCCAGGAAGGTACAATTTGTGGATGAGTGCTACTTTTCCTGGGCACTGGAGGAGTTGTCCTTACAGCATGAGTGAGGCTATTTCTGTTTGTTGAGTGCCTGTGTTTGTATCTCCACCTGACAGATGATTATGAATTGCTGTTGCTGAATAAGAAACTTGGCATCATGACATGAGAAGCAACACAAATGATTTTCTGCTGAAACGTCCTACAGCAGCCAGTTGATTCCTCTTTTTCTTTGGGATAAATCAGAAAAGAAAAAGGAAGAAGGGGAAAACATGGAGAGATACCAATTTCACTCATTAAATTTATGTATTTTATCAATCACATGTATTGACTTTCTGTCCTGTAAAACTCATGCCATCAGCATAGCTATCAAGACAAATTGTACCAGGCAAGCAACAAGAACATGTCAGAAGTAAGCTTGTAAGAAGTAGTGAACATTATGTATTGCAGGCTAATTCATTGCTGGTTTCTTTGGCGTGTCACCGAGGAACAGTTTGCTCAGTGACCACTGACTGCTTGACAGGAAGAATGGGTGTAGTGAAACATGAAAGGATGGTTGCTGACTGCCACTTTGCTTTTATCAGTCCAGCCACTTGATAACATTGGAGATTAGTTTCCCATAATTATTTCCCCACTATTTCTGAGTGTGTTGTTAATGCCACTTGTGTTTCTGAACATCCTGCTTAAGCTTACACTTGAATCTAAAAGATATGCTACAAGCAACCCCTTTTCACTTGTTTAAATCAGCCAGGTTCCAGGTCACCATTTTGGCCAGTGTTGCCTTCACTGTATTGTCCACTAGCCTATTGCCCTCAAACCTCTAGAGACAGGATTGGCTGGTTGCCCACTAGTCTGTTGCAATTGGCCCTCTACCCTCTGTGGACAGGATTGGCTGGTTGCCCACTAGTCTGTTGCAATTGGCCCTCTTCCCTCTGTGGACAGGATTGGCTGGTTGCCCATTAGTCTGTTGCAATTGGCCCTCTACCCTCTGTGGACAGGATTGGCTGGTTGCCCACCAGTCTGTTGCAATTGGCCCTCTACCCTCTGTGAACAGGATTGGCTGGTTGCCCACTTGTCTGTTGCAACTGGCCCTCTACCCTTTGTGGACAGGATTGGCTGGTTGCCCACTAGTCTGTTGCAATTGGCCCTCTACCCTCTGTGGACAGGATTGGCTGGTTGCCCACTAGTCTGTTGCAACTGGCCATCTACCCTCTGTATTCAGGATTGGCTGGTTGCCCACTAGTCTGCTGCAACTGGCCCTCTACCTTCTGTATTCAGGACTGGCTGATGAAACAGGCTGACAAGCAAAGATGGTGACCAGACCATAAAATGCGTTGCAAAGGAGTGTTTTGTTTATAAAGTAAATAAAAATGACGTATGGGATTTTGTATGGATTCATGCTTAAGTGTCAAGTGGAATTAAAAACATGTCTAAAAAATCAGGGAATCAACTGAGGAATTTGGAACACTATATATATATAATGACTATAGCCATCAGCTGTGACAGTAGGTGTAATGATAACAAACCCTTCATCTGCTTGCTTACAGAACAGTACAGTTTTACTGTCTTTTTGAGTTGTAGAAAGTTCACTAATTAGTACGCATACTTTTTTTGCACTGTACAATTACAAACACCGTAGAGCTGAGTAAATCAAATGCATTGTAGAGATGTACATGTATCTGTTCATAATAGTCATTCACAAATAACCTGACTCTGATTATGTGCATGGCAGTGAATTTGGGAATATATATATATACATCAATGTAAAATAATCACAAAGAAATCTGATTGCAGTAACCTTTAAAACAAAGCATATATATATATGTCTATCGTAGTATGTAGCAGTATAGATACAGAACAAGTAAATTATAAAACAGTTAAAGCATTTGTTATATTTTGTGTGTGTATCAGTAAGCAAAAATTTAAAAAAAACAATTGAACACATTCATTTGGGGGTGTGGACAGAGAGTGGTGGGGGGGGGGGGGGGGGGGGGATTTGTCAATCACATAATTTTGCAGAACCAATTCATGAACAAGTGATCAGCAAATCATTTAACAGGCCAGCTTTGCAGGTGGCACAGAACTTAAAGCAAGAACAGCATCTATTATTATGCACAATTTTCCTGTAAAGTTGATTGCAGGTCCATGGTCTTTCCTCGGATTGCCTGTATATATATGCAAAATACTTTTATATTTATAAAACTTGGCCGTCCCAATATTTGTGTTTCTTTACAAGAAATGATTGAAAGTGACCGGACCAGCTTTTACCTTTATACTTAGATGGGTGTTTTCCGATGCTGCTGTCACTGAGTGATTCATTTTCTCTTTCTGTTAGCTTAACACATAATTGTGTTCTCCACAACTGCATATATTTTGTATCAATATCCAGTCTTAATCCGCCAAGACAGAGGACGGAAGACGGCCCAGCTTCATTCTGAAATGCAAATGTTTTCCTCTCTTACGGGTCTGTTTAAAGATGTCTGAAGGTATTGATTGGCTAAGCTGCGCAACTCCTTGCTTAGAATGTCAACGCCATTAGAGCACAACGCGGTTTTATTCTCCTTTTTATTAACAAATATTGTAGGTGACCGAGCTCTCTCTCTCTCTGTCTCTCTCTCTTTAGCCTGATATAACCCTATGAGATTGGCTGGGCTCAAAGCACCAACTAAGTAACTTGTACGGTTTTTCACCACCTGTTTATGTATGATATGTGTTCCTTTGTGTCTGCACCATTGGTCTTCACTCACGTCCGGTTACTTTCTGTAGCATTTAAAGCTTCACACACACGCACGCTCGCACGCACATATACACATATTTATGCTTACACACACTCACTCGCCGCACCCTTTTACGTTAGGAATTGTGGAACTAGATTTGGACATGTGTACCTTTTATCTCTGAAACTGTCCTTACTAGAAGCCCAACAGAAAGGTCCGGAATAAAGCCTGGATGCGAGCTATCGACGGGCGTCTTCCTCAGATTACCAGAAGATGACGCTCTAGAAAGACAGCTCCGTAACCTACAATACAGTTTAGTGCACTGCTTCTTTCAATACCAACACAAATGTTTGACACAAACCGTGTGAGGCAGAAGCGATTGTCGATGCCGTGTGCGATGCCGTGCACTACGAAGAATCGTTACTTTGCCGAGTTCAACAGTTTCTGGGGGAAAAGCAAGAGCGAACAAAGGGACGAGTCACTATCAGAATGCTTCATTTCACTGAAACCCGCCCACAAGTCTAAGCCGGTGTAAGAACCCAACAGGCAGAGAAAACGCACACTCCGAGCATCGCTTTCCGGAGGAAGGGTGTCGTAAACCAGTGCTTGGAGTCTTGAGGAAAACGTTGACTCTTTGCCACACCCATGACCACACCCTCCTGATACGTATACGGCTACATGCGATTTTTTCTTGTTCCCACACCCGAAGAAATGCCTTGCTGAAGAACGTTCTTTAACCCTCGCTCAGCCCTCGGAACAGCGTGAGCCGGTTTGGCCTAGCGGTAACGCGTTAGGTTGGTAGGCGGAAGGACCTCGGTTCGATACTGCTTCGGCTCTCCTTTCTCTTCAAAAAGGTTGTGGTTTGTGGACACTGTCCTGTGACTTTGTCCATCACTTCTTACTGAAACATTAAAATGGCTCTCATCACTGCCCATCTTAATGCAGGAATCATTCTGGTGGTGACAGTGTAGCGATAGGTATATAATCTCCCTCTCCCCCCACCTCCATACCCCCATCTCCCCGTCCCTAATAAGCCTTATGGTTTCTGTGGACGTTAAGCACCATGTTTACTTACTTACTCGGGACAGCCATTTTCCAGTGTCTGTCGCATGTATATTTATGTCCCTCGAAAGAACTACAGAAAAACATTTCTGCTCTCGATAAAGAATTGCGTGACGCCAAGAGGGGGTGGGGGTGGGGAGGTTCAACAGAATATTAATTATAACAGTGAGCATAATGTTAAAGTCTTGACTATTCCCATTTTATCTGAAAACAATTACCCGCCTACTCCTGTTCACCTTTATTAGAAAACCACAGCAGTAATGCATGAAAAGACATTCCAAGTGTGACAGTATTAATCCATGGTAGGTTGTCTGTATGACACGACAGTGTGAATTCACGATAGATTACCTGTACAGCATCAGTTCATGGGTGAGGTATCTGTTTGACGATACTGTTCACGACTGGTTGTTTGTGTGACAATTTGACGATACTGTTCACGACTGGTTGTTTGTGTGACACTGTCAGTTCATAACGGGTGATTAATTTTCATCCTCAGTGGGGCTGTACTGGCCAATACTTCCAATGCTGGCATACTGCAATTCCGCGAAAATTTTGGCAAGGATCCGCATGTACGGGTGGACAAAATATGAATCATGATTATGAAATGTAATGCTAAATGGTCGCGAGCATGCCATTTGCCATTTGTTTCAAAGTGAGTTTGGTGGGATCTGTGAATGAAAAACAAAAACACTTTCAAAAAAAATCTTCCGAATGTGAGCGATGCACATGAACGTTGCTACAAATTGCTGATGAAAACTAGTATTAATCGCAACACAAACCCGACACTGTTAGTCTGAGGGGTGAAAATGTCCAGCATGAACGTTTTAACACAAATTTTGCCAATATGAAGAAAACGCCTTTTTCCGGGTGTAATGATTCTGGAAGCTCTGGCCTGCCTTCATGATAGACCTTTTTTGTTTGTTTATTGGTTTGTTTGTTTGTTTTAATTAAAGAGAAGAAAAGTCCTGACGCGGCATTCAGCCCTTGCCCTTGACTTCCTGTCTGTTTTGCAGACGTCGACGTGAAACGTCACTACACGTGCCACGTGGGTTAACTGCGTCTTGGCTAGCAAAACGTGTTGCCGAGATCGCAGTTCGGACATCCGCACTTGCCAGATACGCTCTCACATACACACACACTTTGACGTAATTCCACTACTTTCGCTAACGAACAAAACACACCTTCTGGACGCTGTGGGTGGTCACCCCTTTAACGTGACATTGTCGTCGAGAAACAATAGTTAGTGTTTCACACATCTCTGCACGTTGGACACAACTGACTTCTGTGGACACATAACTGTGTGTCGCGCACTGTCGGGCTTGTTGGATTGATTGCAGGCATTATGCGTCTTTGAAGAGGAGTTCACATATAGCATGTTATATGCTATTTATTCCTAGTTCTTAAGGACTGTTTCTGTCCAGCTTTGGAGGAGTTTTCTTTGAGTTGGCTCTGTGCTTAGACGAAACACACACAAATGTAATCTGCTTGCCGGCTATACAATGAAATCCGTACAAAAACTAAAACAAAACAAACAAAACAACAAAAACAAAAAAGAAGAAGAAGACAGCCCTATGGGGGGCATCCTTTTTTCCCTCCTCAAGAGACTGCTAACAGCCATGGCAGTGAACTGGGCAGAAATGCACTTTAAAAACACGGTTAATTCGTGACCGCAGTCACTCCGCTCTTTGAGATCATCGTGGAGGACAGGTAGGGTCGTCTTGGGCAAGTTCCACTGCTTGTCACCGGCCCTTTCGAACACGTGCGGATATTTGCTGTTGTACGTGTCACAGGTCCGGTCGCTCGTCCTCCACAGGTTATCAACTTCCTGGGGCGAACAGAACAATTACAACACAGCGGTTTGCGAAACCAGCCATCTTTTCAAGACGTCCAAGGTCTTGTTCCAATCACAAGTGTGCAGATCCACGCCAGCGAACTTTTAGTTACAGACCCACCAAAGAAACACCACCTTTAGCTGTGTGATGAATTAGAACACAGCGATTTGCTTTCAGACGTGCGAAACCGGCCCATCTTTTCAAGACTTCCAAGGTCTTGCTCCAGTCACAAGCGTACATATCCACGTCAGCGAACTTTCAATCACAGACCCACCGACGCGCCACCGAAGAAAGAAACACCACCTTCAGCTGTGTGATGAACTACAACACAGCGACTTGCTTCGAGACACCACCCTAACGCGAAACCAGCCCATAATTTCAAGACGTCCAAGGTCTTGTTCAAGTCACAAGCGTACAGATCCACGTCACTGAACTTTGAATCACAGACTCAGACGCACCACCGAAGAAAGAAATGCCACCTTTAGCTGCCCCGCGAGGAAGTCTGACTCTCCCCCAGGACGTCAAGCCGGTGTCAGACCGCGCCAAACACCCGCACCGGCAGCTGTTAGGTTTCAAAAGACGCGCGGGCTGTTAGAATGGACGCCGCGTCCGACCACGACCACGACCGCACCGTGACTGACTGGCCTAGATCTGGGAATGTGGAAGCAGCGCCGTGCGGGAGGAGCAGAGCGGCGTGCCGGGGGCCCGGTGGTCTATGGGCTCCAGGGGGATCTTGTCCATCTCGCCGCCCTCCCGCAAGGGGTCCTGGTAGTCCTTCCGCTTGCGCAGGCGCCGGGTGAGCACCCGCACCACGCACAGTACCACCACCACGCCGGCCACGGCGCACACGCTGGCCACCACCCGCGTCATGTTGACGCGCGTGATGGCCGGCTGCGCCAGCGCCACCCTGTGGTCGGTGGTGAAGTTGCGGCACTGGACGTTGTAGGTCTCCCGGTACACGATGCAGATCTCGTAGGAGGTCATGGGCAGGAGGCCGGCCAGGGTGCAGCGGTGCATGCCCCCGTGCAGGTACACCTTGTCGTAGTCCTCGCCGCCGCCGTTGCGTCGGTAGAAGATCTGGAAGTGGGACATCTGCAGGCGCGGGATGGAGCCCACCCACGCCACCGTGATGTAGTCGTTGGCGAAGTCGGTGACGGACAGCCGCAGGTCCTTGTTGTGCACGAACACGGCGGTGGAGCTGATGTCGTAGCCGATGGAGTTGTTGGCCCGGCAGGCGTAGGTCCCCTGGTCGGACGTCTGCATGCCGCGGACGGTGATGACGGTGTTGTCCGGCGAGACGACGCCGTGGGTGTCCGTGGAGCCGTTGACGGTCTGGCCGTCCGGGAGGGTCCAGAAGAGGGCGGGCTCGGGCACGCCGATGGCCTGGCACTCCAGGCGGAGGTCGTCGCCGATGCTGACGTTGTGGGTGTCGGAGAAGAGGGGCAGGGTGGTCGGCGGGCACACGGGCGTCAGCAGCTGCAGCGGCACCTGCGCCAGCAGCATGTTGGTGCTGGCCGCCGGCGACCGGCACATCAGCTTGTCCGAGTCCTTGATGTAGCTGTCCCCGCTGCCGTTCACCGACACGTACACGGCCACCATCTCCCGCTTCAGCCAGAAGATGTTGCAGTCGCAGTGCAGGGGGTTGTGGTACAGGTGCAGCTCGTCCAGCAGGGGCAGCGCCTCCCTGATGCTGGAGGACAGCGTGATGAGCTGGTTGTTGTGCACGAACAGTCTGTGCAGGAGGGGCACCCCGCGGAAAGCGTGCGGGTGGATGAAGAGCAGCTTGGGGTTGTCGTGCAGCTGCAACGTTCGTAACTGGGTCAGGTTGGAAAAAGCACCTTTGTGGACGACGACCAGGTTGGGAAGAAAGCTCAGCGAGAGGGAGGAGACGTTCATGTCCTCGAAGTCCCCCTCTCTGAGGGTGGGGATTTTAATGCCGTCAAGCAAGAGGATGTCCAGGCTGGACAGCCTTCGCAGCTCCTGCGTGGGGATCGTCACGAACTCGTTCTCGGACATGTTCAACACTTTAACCCGCTGCAAGCCGAGAAACCCGTTCTCGGACACCTTCCGCAGCGCGTTGCCGGAAAGGTCCAGGTGCAGGAGAGACGTGATCTTGTCGAAGGTGTTCCCTTCTATCACAGCGAGGTGGTTCCCTTGCATGTACAGCTCCCGCAGGGAGGTCATGGAGAGCAGCCACGGCCTCTTCAGCTCGTACAGCTCGTTGTGCCCCAGCCGGAGCACGCTGAGGTGGTTGAGGCCGCCGAAGGCGTGTAGCTCCACGGTCCTGATGCTGTTGTCGGACAGGTCCAGCACGTCCAGGCTCTTCAGGCCGCTGAAGCTGCCGTGCTGCAGCTTGCGCAGGGCGTTGCCGCGCAGGCTGAAGTGGGCGAGGAGGGCCATGTGCTCGAAGACCCAGTGGTTGTCCAGGTAGCTGATGCGGTTGTGCGACAGGTCCAGCAGGCGCAGGCTGGGCAGCGGCGGAAGACTGGAGAGGTTCAGCATGCGGTTGTGGGCGAGGAGCAGGGCCTCGGTGGTGTTGGGCGTGTCGGGGGGGAAGTCGCTGAGCCCCGCCCCCGTGCAGTTGACGGTAAAGAGCGGGGTGGCGGGGAAGGCGGGGGGGAAGCGGGCGAAGGAGCAGCTGCAAGGCGCCGGGCAGGGAGGCATGCCGCCTCGCCCCTGCCCGGCCTCCGCCTCCGCGGGGTCCCACCCGTCCTGGCCCGTACGCACCAGGGCCGGGGCCCGGTCCGGGGCCAGGGACAGCAGTAGCAGAGCCATGGCCTTCAGCTGCAGCAGCGCCGGGAGGGGCCTCATGCTGACTGCGGCCGGCCCACGACGCGCGACGGGACGTGGGGACGTCGGGGAAAGAGCCGCCGAGGCGAAAAGGCGCCGCTCGCTGCTTCACTCTCTCGCATTTTCACCCCCTCCCCTACCTGGTAGAGTTCAGTCTTTCTTACGTCACTCTGAGGTCAGGGCTGCCGCCGGTGGCCACGCATCGAGGCCCCTTCCTTCTTCTTTGATTTGTTGACGTGCCGCGTTTCCTGGATCACCGGTTCTCACCGATAGCATCGCCACTGTTTTCCCTTTACTACAACTCCTGGACAGTTGCGGCTTCGATTGACACCTTACGCTAGCGTGCCGCGCAGCTTTTGTTGACACTGGCCAGCTGTGGCCGTTCCGAAGACGCACATTTTCGGGATTCTTATTGAAACGCCACCAGCTGTTGTTTTGATTGGATAACCTATAGCACTTCTCAGGGCTCTATTGTCAGCTGGCTGGGGGGGGGGGGGGGGGGGGGGGGGGAAAAAAAAGAAAAAGAAGAAAGCACCACAGCAAAGAGTAACGCAGTTGTTGTTTTTCCACAGAGTAACTCGAAAACCTAACCATGGGAGCGACACTTTCTGTGGGGGAGGAGGAGGTAGGGAGCGGGGGTGGTGGAAATCACCACTTGTCCTCTTGCGCCCCCGTACAGGAGACAAACATCACTTTCCAAACCGAAAATTACTGTCACGCGCAGCGGCGGAAAAAAAAGAACGAAAGAAGAGGAATCCCCTGAAGTCTCTCACGGCGGGCAGCTCGCGGAAGGAGACTACTAATCAGCCCCTTGTGCCGGAGGAAAATGGCTGGGGGCCCGACGCTGGATTGCAGTATTGTGTTTCTGCCGAGCCGGACCCTAATCCATCATGACGGCACGACAATACAGGCGTGGAGGGCCCGCCTTGCTGCCAACTGACAAGTATCCGGCCTAAACAAATAGATCAATTTGCCCGCCGCTCCGTTTTCGTGCCACTGATGAAGTCAGCGATGATGGGAAATGAGCATCGTCCGCTTGAGGGCCGGATTGGGGGGGGGGGGGGGGGGGGGGTTGGGAGTGGGGGTGGGGGCAGTTCTTTGGGTGCCGTTACAACGCCCATTTTCCCACACTCAGATGGGCCGGTGTGTCGTGTGGTTGCTTCAATTGCGGCACAGTTTCAGCCCCCCTCAGTTTCTGTCTCCAGACTTCAAAGAGGCGCACAGTTGAAAAGTCTCACCGTGGTACTGTTTTAGTGCACGATAGGCCGAAAATGTCTCGAGTGTCCACACTGAGTCGTCTTCACGCTTTTGTGTAACCTTGGTGTATTAATACTGAATCGCCTAAAAATAAAATAATTGAGGGCAGTTAGTTTTTCGTGGGTTGTTTCTTCCCCTCCTCCAAATTCACGGCGGCACAGACAGACGCAGGCACTAGGGCAATCCCTGCTGGGAAGTGGCAGTGTTACGAATCAACACGGGATGTCATCGTGGCCACCAGACTCCCTGCACCTCCTTCCCTCCTGTGCCTTGATCCGGCGAAGCGCTTTCACGGTGCAGCTTCACTGTGTACACTTGCGCCTCATCGTCTTTTGTTGCGCGCGCACAGGCTGCACTTTGAAGCGTTTCCCCTTCTCTTCAGAGGATGAAAGAGAGAGAGAGAGATCGCTTGCGCTGGATCACGGCAGCAAAAACTTGGCCGGTGTCTGCGGCGTAGGGGTCGCTGTTGTCGGTGGGTGTTTTTTGTGTGCTCGGGTCCGCTCCTCGGTCGTGACGCAACAGTAGGCCTGCTACGTTGCTCAGGAACTAACTACAGCGAGAGTTGAGTCCGTCGGTTGAGTCGGTCATCGTGCCCTGGCTGGCTCAGGATGATGGTGCGCCTAATTAAATTAAAGTCTGGCAGGTGTCGGTCGGACTGGCTTAGTTCAGTCGCTGCGTTTTGTGTGTGTCTGTGTCTGTGTGCTTGTGCTTTTCCCCACGACCCGTCTGCTGCCAGTCCTGCAGCTGTTCTTCTGGCCCTGCAACAACAAGAAAAAGTAAATAGAAAACGGGAAGAAGAAGAAGAAGAAGAAAAAGAAAAAGAAAAGAAAAAAGTAGTAAGAGGAAGAATTAAGCAAGTAACCGGAAGAGGTCTGACCTAGCGGCCGGGAACTCGCGCACGACTTTCTTTTGGCGGATAACGATAATCATAAACTGAACACTTAATTTCTTCAGAGAAGCCAAGCGCTGAAGAAACCGTGTGTGTGGGTGGGTGGGCGGGTGGGTGGGTGCGTGCGTGCGTGCGTGCGTGTGTGTGTGTTTTCCTG
>JABMCL010003885.1:75000-102500 GCA_018857735.1 Alviniconcha marisindica
TCAGCAGTTGCACTGATTCACTCAACAAACAAGGGAGTTTATTAGCGCTCGAAAGACGTCACACAAACACAACAACGAAAACCCGAGTCGCCTACGATAACTCTCATCTGGCATGCGAGTACATATAGACTCCACCAGAGGTACATCCTCAGCCTTATTCACTGTTACTGCGTTTCACATTTAAGCAGCCTTTCTTCGCCGTTCGTTCAGTGTTGCTTTACTTCCACAGAGACTGAACGGACTATTAGGGACGGGGCAGGATGGCCACCTCGACTTTCACACAGTTCCTGAGCTCTGTTTGTGTTGTTCAACTTTAATGTTGCTTTACGCCCACAGAGACTATAAAGACAACTAGGGACGGGAGCCCAGCACCAGGGTTCCAGGCGAGATCAAGAGATCTTAGAGGAGGGAGGTGGAGCTGGACCCTCAACTTAGCCCAGAAGAGATCATGAGTAGGGAGGTGGAGCTGGGCTAAGAAGGCTGGACTTCCTTTGCTTGAGTTGTCCAAGTTTTTCGTCAACAGCAGTGCAACGGACATTGTCTTTGTGACTCTGCCCAAGCACAGCAGTTGAAACGGCAATTGCGCAGTGCACAAGTCGCTGGGCAATGGCGAGGGGACACCGCCCTAACACTTCCATTGTTCTGGCGGCGGTCCACGGTCTCCCCTGTCTTTTTGGGTGCGGGTTTTCCCGGTCGAGCCCCCACTTGTGTCCCCTTCCCACCTTTTCCCCCTCCCCATGGCCATCTCGCCTCCGGGACGTAAAGCACCCAAAAAAAAGAGCCCAGACGGCCCCCTAGACTTTTACCGCTCCCGGTCTGTTTTTGTTGTTCAAGTTCATGTTCTTTTCGCCCCAGGAAAATAAGGGCTTTAGGGTTTCCGCGTCGAGCCTCACTTGTCCCGCTCCTTCCCTTCTGTCCGTCCCAAGTTAGGTCTCGCCTCCGTGGACGTAAAGCACCAAGAAAGAAAAGAGCCCAGCACGGCCACCTAGACTTTCACACAGCTCCTGAGCTCTGTTTGTGTTGTTCAAGTTCAGTGTTGCTTTACGTCCACAGAGACCATAAGGACTGTTAGGGACTGGGGCCCAGCACGGCCACCTCAACTTTCACACAGCTCCTGAGCTCTGTCTGTGTTCAAGTTAGGTGTTGCTTTACGTCCACAGAGACCATAAAGACTGTTAGGGACGGGAAGCCCAGCACGGCCACCTCAACTTTCACACAGCTCCTGAGCTCTGTCTGTGTCGTTCAAGTTCAGTCGGGGAGCCCAGGACGGCCACCTCGACGTTCACACAGCTCCTGAGCTCTGTCTGTGTTGTTCAAGTTCAGTGTTGCTTTACGTCCACAGAGACCATAAGGACTGTTAGGGACGGGGAGCCCAGCACGGCCACCTCGACTTTCACACAGCTCCTGAGCTCTGCCTTGTCAACCGTATTTTCAACCGTATTTTCTGTGTCCCCCTCTCCACTCCACCGCCGCCCTGGTTGGGTATTGATATTTTCCGCGCCTTTTGTACAGTTGTAGACTTGAGTAGACCTGATGCACACCAGGCGGGACTGACTCCGCGCCGGCTGATATGCATAACGACCAGGCACGCAATCACGGTCTGGGCCTCGGGGGCATGCTAAAGAGTGTGGCGGGGGCTCCGACACCGCGTGACCGTACTCAGTGTCGTTTAGGGACAGCTCCAAAGACACCGGATTGTCTGCACTGTCCGCCAGCAGCCGTCAGGATTTTTTTTCTTCTCCCGTTTAGCTTCTTCTTCTTTTTTTTTTTTTTTGGGGAGGGGGAGAGTGCGTGGGGTGGGGTTAGAGCTTGTATGGTGTGTGTGTGTGTGGGGGGGGGGGTCCTTGCAGTTAGAGCTTGCATGGTGTGTGTGTGGTGGTGGGTGGGGGGGCGGTGCTTGCAGTTGAGCTTGTATGGTGTGTGTGTGTGTGGGGGGGTGGCTTGCAGTTAGAGCTGTATGGTGTGTGTGTGTGTGTGTGGGGGGGGGTCCTTGCAGTTAGAGCTTGTATGGTGTGTGTATGTGTGTGGTGTGGAGGGGGATGGTCCTTGCAATTAGAGCTTGTATGGTGTGTGTGTGTGGGGGGGGGGGGTCCTTGCAGTTAGAGCTTGTATCGTGTATGTGTGTGTGGGTGGGGGGTCCTTGCAGTTAGAGCTTGTATGGTGTATGTGTGTGTGTGTGGTGGGGGGGGGGGTCCTTGCAGTTAGAGCTTGTATGAGTATGTGTGTGTGGGGGGTCCTTGCAGTTAGAGCTGTAGGTGCATGTGTGGGTGGGTGGGGGGGGGGGTCCTTGCAGTTAGAGCTTGTATGGTGTGTGTGTGTCGGGTGGGGGGGGGGTCCTTACAGTTAGAGCTTGTATGGTGTGTGTCGGGGGGGGGGGGGGTCCTTTGCAGTTAGAGCTTATATCGTGTATGTGTGGGTGAGTGGGTGGGCGGGTGGTGGGTCAGTGCAGTTAGAGCTTGTATGGTGTCTGGCGGGGGACAGAGAGCTCGGAGGACTGAGGATCTAACCGGCGGCCGAATGAGGTCGGGCCGGGGTTGATGTATGGAACCGAGGTCTGCTAGGGATGACAGTTCTGCGTCGTTTATTCTGCGCTTACGTTCCGGGCATCAGACGCTGCGGCGATCGCTCGGGGAGCCATCCCTATAGAGATAAAGGCCGTAAAGGCCGCGCGTGACGGACAGAACTGACCCTTGAGGACCCCAGCGGTGCAAAACGTCACAATGTTTAGTCTGTGTCTGTCTCTATCTCTGTTTCTCTGTCGGTCTGTATGTCTGTCTCTCCATAAAATTATGGGGCTATGGCCTTATTGAATGAAATGTGATCTCTCTCTCTCTCTCTCTCTCTCTCTCTCTCTCTCTCTCTCTCTCACGCACCACACACGCACGCACGCACGCACGCACGCACGCACGCACGCACGCACGCACACACACACACACACACACACACACACACACAGTCTCCCCCCGCCCCATACTATCTCTGTTGAGACCGGGCTTATTGAATAAAATGTCCGTATTCTGTAATCTCTCTCTGTCTCTCTCTCTTGCTCGCTCGCTCGCTTGCTTGCTCGCAGTACGAAATGAAGACTCGTGGTTCTCGTTGAAGGAGGTAGAAATGGGAGGGGCGTCGGGGGAAGGGGAGACGGGAGGGTTTAAAGCCGATTTTTCCCCCATTCGATTAATCATTCTCTTTACACTCTTCAAGTTTTAACGCAGAATGAATTCCTGTCGTCGCGTCTTTCTTGTTTAATCGACTAGATAGAGATGGGCTTAGGCATCGGGGTTGAATCACGTGAGATGGTGTGTGTGTGTGTGTGTGTGTGTGTGTGTGTGTGTGTGTGTGTGTGTGTGTGTGTGTGTGTGTGTGCAGGTGTGTGTGTGTGTGCGCGCATATGTGTGTGTGCCTGCGTGCGTTTGCGTGCACGTCAGTGTGTATGTGTGCGTGCGTGCGTGTCTATTTCCTACCGAGCACTGCGGGTGAAGAATTAGCATCAGTTCCTAGTGTAAAAATAACACGCCCCAGGCTGTTGTGTCGCAGTTCTAGAATCCCCAGATCGTTGGCGCCCAGGAAAGGCCAGTTTTGACACTCTGCGGTCTATTTCGAGAGAAAGAGATAATTAATCCGAAGAGGGATGACGCCACCTAACTGTTTACAAACTCAATACGCTCACCAGGGCCGCCGACTGAAAGGCCAGAGGATGAAGTGAAGATGATGTTGATTTTCTGTCGCAGTTTACAGCCTCATTATGTCAGGGCCGCGGTCTTTGCCAAGTGGTGCAAGTCGGGGCACAACGTTCACTGAAGTGGCACTGGAGACCGTTTCAAACTTACAACGCTAGAGGCAGTAAAAAAGGAAGAGAAGAAAAAAAGAGGAAAAAAACCGAAAAAACAAACAATAAACGTGCGTTTGGACTATGTGTCGAATACGTCAATCAACTGACGGTTTCGCGTTTTGTTGAACTGGTCGATTCAGTTGTGGAATTCAGTTGTGGGATTCAGTTGTGGAAGAATACAGACGTTTGCTTGATATAGTGTCTATGTAGATGTTTTTAGTTTCAAGTTTGTTCAGCTTGGGCTTGGACAATGTCTCGCTTCCTTCCTCGCCAAAGAGATAACACGTTGTTAGTGTTAATTGAAGTAGGGTGATGTCATGGTTTTAGCCGCCACCTCGGGCGTCTTGCATTCGTATTGTGATCAGCGGAGCACGCACGTGATGATGCGCGGAATCAATGGCAGTTGAATTTACTGAGGCGGCTTTTTTCTGTCTCCTTCACATATATTGCTGTCAGGCCTTATTCCTGCATTCCAGATTCATGGGGCAGGAATCTAAGGCGGGCAGCTAGTGGAGAAGCTCTTCTTTTTTTTTTTCTGGCAGGGAATGAAGCCCCGAAAGTTTGAGAATAAGATGCTTTGACCAGAAATTTGCCATTTCCGGCATTCAGATAGTCTGCGACGAGAAAGTGTTGGGCGGCCTGCGGGATGAACTGAAGAGGACAGACTCACCTTCAGTCAAGCAGCAGCTCGGCAGTAAAAGTTCAAAAGATGAACTGACGAGCATAGACCCACCCTCAGCCTGGCGGTACATCAGTAAAACCGCGAAACGATTAACTGACAAGACAGACCCACTCTCAATCAAGCGGTACCTCAGTAAAACCATAAAACGATGAACTGACGAGGACAGACCTACCTTTAGTCAAGCAATGACTCAGTAAAACCATGAAATGATGAACTGACAAGGACAGACACCCCCACCCCCCACCAGTCTAGCAGTACCTCAGAAAAACCTTGAAACGATGAACTGACGAGCGCAGACCCATCCTCAGTGAAGCAGTACCGCAGTACCTCAGTACCATGAAACCGATGAACTGACGAGGACAGACCCACCCTCATTGAAGCAGTACCTCAGTACCATGAAACCGATGAACTGACGAGGACAGACCCACCCTCAGTGAAGCAGTACCTCAGTACCGTGAAACGATGAACTGACGAGGACAGACCCACCCTCAGTGAAGCAGTACCTCAGTACCATGAAACGATGAACTGACGAGGACAGACCCACCCTCATTGAAGCAGTACCTCAGTACCATGAAACGATGAACTGACGAGGACAGACCCACCCTCAGTGAAGCAGTACCTCAGTACCATGAAACGATGAACTGACGAGGACAGACACACCCTCATTAAAGCAGTACCTCAGTACCATGAAACGACGAACTGACGAGGACAGACTCACCCTCATTAAAGCAGTACCTCAGTACCATGAAACGATGAACTGACGAGGACAGACCCACCCTCATTGAAGCAGTACCTCAGTACCATGAAACGATGAACTGACGAGGACAGACCCACCCTCACTGAAGCAGTACCTCAGTACCATGAAACGATGAACTGACGATGACAGACACACCCTCATTAAAGCAGTACCTCAGTACCATGAAACGATGAACTGACGAGGACAGACCCACCCTCATTAAAGCAGTACCTCAGTACCATGAAACGATGAACTGACGAGGACAGACACACCCTTAGTCAAGCAGTACCTCAGTAACTAAAACCGCGAAACGATCCCTCAGACGACAAAGCAACAACACAAACATCATCATGACAAGTCTCTGTGTCCCTTGGCGCCTGTCGGAACAGCCCGGCCGGCCGCATGAAAACCGCGGATTGAAGGGCAGCGGCCGTTTTTGTTCGGCGGAGGGACTTCAGGAAATTGCATAGTCGTGTTTCAGGGCGCCGCAATCGCACCAGGTTTTTCCCACACACACAGAGAGAATGAGCTTTCTGTCCTCCTGTCAGTGTCAGTCCCGTCCGTCTCTCCTCCACCACCCTCGTCCTCCCTCCCCCACGCCCTGCCCCTCCCCGTTTTTTTTTGTTTTGTTTTTTGTCCCCCTCGTTCTTTTCTTTCTGTCAGTGTTGTGCACTTCTGGCTCAGTGACACAGACCCAGTGTTATCCACAGAATAGGATCATGCTGTGTGTAGAGGCTGCAGCAATTCCACGCATAATACTGGCCGATCGGAGCCGTGGCGGTGCGGCGAGTTGTTGGACACCCCGGGGGGGGGGTGTGTGTGTGTGGGGGGGTGGGGGTGGGGGGGATGTGTCAGATGGAGGGGCAGCAGGAAAGTGTAAAAACGTCTTTCGTTCGTGTTGCTTAAAGTCCACAGAAGCCACATACGGCTTATTAGAGACGGGGGCGCGGCAGTGGGGGGAGGGGGGGGGGGCGCAGTAGGGGGGGGGGAGATCGCGTACCTATGAATAGCTCGTCCCTGCGCTCCGACCCGTAAAGACCGAAGAGACCGTCCGCCACCGCCGCCACAACGATAAATGTGAAGGTGGTTGAGGCCCGCCAGTGCGAAGCAACTTGTGTACTCCGCAACTTGCTCTTTCAACAGCTGTGAGGAACAGTATCCGGAAAAGCAGCTGTTGAGGAGAAACTCAGCAGCAAGACAATCCGTCCAGCTATGGGAACCCAGCTCCACCTGCCCCATCAGACCGCTCCTGGGTTCTGTGTGGAAACTCGCTGTTGGTCGCTTTTGTATAGCGCTATTCTCCGCTCTCGAACAGATTAACTGCGCTCTTGTCGCGTGTGATTCTAAATGAGTGACTGTAGCTTTTATAGAGCGTTTTTGAATATCCACCGAAGTGGTGTACTTACAGTGCTGTATGGCTGTTACATGGCTGGTGCCACGCGAAACTGCTGCCATCTCGGCACTTTCTGTGTACAATCATGCACCATGTCACGTCACTTCATGCAAAGCCACATATATTCATAATTGGGTGCATGCGTGTTTAGCTGTAACTGCCACATGCATTTTGGGCCGAATGACCTGGGTCTTTTACCTGCTACTGCAGTAACATGGGGGGGGGGTTAGAATGGAACGGATACCGAAATAAGAGTCAGCATAGACAGTTGACCCTGGAGAAAAAATTATCCCGCCGTTCCTGTTGGGACTCGAACCCGCAACCTTTCGATCACGAGTCCGGCGCTCTACCCACTGAGCTACTACCCCTTCTCCGAACATGGCGGTCCGCGAACGGTTTGCCTTCAGTCCTTGCGGCTGTGTGGTTGTGCGGGAAGTGTGAAAACAGGTTTTGATCAAGGCTTCAAAGCAGCTGTAGCGCACGCGGTTTTAATTTCAAAGTATGTATGTTTAACAGAGTTTGTTTGGTTTGTGTTTTCTCGCTGTCTCGTTTACTCGGGGTACGCTCTGAAGAAGAGTGCTTGTTTCTGTTCTCGGTTCTGCCTTTCCTGTTCTTGGAGAAGTGTTGTTCCTTCGCCCTCGCCCCCCCCCCCCCCCCGCCACCCCCCTCCACACACATGTTTCTATTAAAATGGCTTTTCAACACGGCGGGTGAGCCCTCTGGGTGGAATGCCATCGTCGTTTTCATAGTCGTTTCAAATGATATGTGATTCATGTCAATGTAACTTTCAGCCTGTGTGCAGAATGCCAAACTGTCCTTTCCGGGAGATTTGTGTTTTTTACGTGCCTTTTTTTCTCTCTCTTCTTTTCTCTTCTTCTTTTTCCGGGGGGTGGGGGGGGGGGGGTTTCCCCTGTTCTTTCTTTTCTGCTGGATTTACAGAAATCCAGGTCTCATCTGTTGAGAATCCAGGGCTAAGAACGATCAGAATATAGTTCTGCTCGCTCTGTTTGCGGCGAGGTATGCTGCTTTTTCAGACCTCTGCCATCACGGTTACTTGACCACCTTCATTGTGCCCCAGTCCGCCTCAGTGTAACAATGACTTGCTTGTTCGTTATGAACAGCGAATGACTCTTGACCTGCGAGTTGATGAACCTGAATTTCTGCATACGCGAAACTGCTTTTTTCTGGACCCGGTTTTCGGGTCAGGTTAGCGAAGCTAGCGCCTTTCAGACCAGAAAATACAATGTGTATGCTTGTTCGGGCGGAAATGGATGGGGCTGGGTGGGGGGTGAGAGAGAGAGAGAGAGAGAGAGAGAGAGAGAGAGAGAGAGAGAGAGAGAGAGAGAGAGAGAGAGAGGAACACACACACACACACACACACACACAAGCCCAAAAGTAAAACCAGACTTGTGTATCCTGTTGCGTTTTGCTCTACGACACTTGGGTGGTTAGCACGAACAATGTCACCGTTTTTGTTTGTTTGTGTGGTCACGACTCTTTATCCCTGCAGCTCTCACGCAGCGACACAAACAACTCGTAGCTGCCGAGCCGTCACTTTCCCACCCCGCACCTTTTAGCATTCAGTGAATATTGTGTCTTCCGAAAGTGGCTTTCTACAGGATGATTATTTTATTGATATGGTATTTTGCACATGGAGCACTGCTTCAAGGACAAAGGAAAATGGGAAAGGAAAATAAAGCAGGAAAATAAGCGGAGGAGATAGAACAAAATATGCGCGCGCGCGCACGTGTGTTTGTTTGTGTGTGTGTGTGTGTGTGGTGTGTGTGTGTGTGTGTGTGTGTGTGTGTGTGTGTGTGTGTGTGTGTGTGTTGCTTGTTACCTTTCTTCTTCTTCATCGTCGTCTTTGTTCGCTATTGCCTCGGTTTATCACTGTAGCGTCCTTGAAAGGATTTGCCCTGATGTAACCGTACTGGTTGACTGGGTGTATAACACCAAGTTACTTACCTCAAAGGGACGAGAATGGGCCATCATCAGTCAGACAAACATTAGAACTGTTTCAAAGGCAACCTTGTGTGTGTGTCAGGAGAAACCTCCCGAGAGACAGGGTAGAGTGCGTATGGGCTTTTCCGAGTGCATAGATACCACCTTAAACTGAACTGAATTGAACTGAACTTACTATACGAGCAAACATCTTTTCGCGACCGCATTAGCCGAAGCACCAGCGTATAAATCATATGAATTTATAGGATAGTAAAAAGTCTGCAAGCAAACAGACGAAATGCAGCGAAGAAGCTTGATCATCGACGCGCAGAGAATTAGCGATAGGGTGGGACTGAAACTGCGCCTGAGCTGATTAAGGCGTGCGGACTGCTGTTGTCTTTTCTTTTTTCTAACAGTACGTAGCCTGTGCAGGCCGGGTGACCTGGTTGAGGTGAGGACTGTATGTTATGAGGGACGGCAGCGCGAGTGAAATGGCCCCGGGAGAACGCGGGAGAGCACAGGTGGTGGGACTAGCAGCAGATGGCAGCCGTGTAGAGAGCTGTCCTTATCCCTTATCCCTCGGTCCCGGCCGGCCACAACCACTCGTAGCCTAACGTCACGGTTGTCGCCAGTCGGCAAGTGCTCGGCGAGTGCTCCACTCTCAGACAAATGACCCGCTTGGGCTTCGTCATTGAAACAGTCCCAGTCCCTATGCACTATGAGGGACGAGAGCGCACTACGTTGGTCCATGTGGCCGCGGACGTAAAAGATCCCTCTGCAATTGAAACGTGGTGAAAAAATATGGGACGTGGCTTCGACCACACTGGCATCCTCTTACGGGACTTGCGTCAGATTGCTCTGTAACACAATGTGTTCTTTTTCCTTCTTTCTTTCTTTCGTCCTGAGCTGACCCTCTGTGGTTGACTGGTCCAATTAGTAACTAACTCCCTTTCTTTTTGTCTGTCGTGTCTTTTTGTGTATGTATTGTACTGTACGTGAATGCTCCTGCAGTTCAGTCTAACTTCGGGCACGCTGAGTGTTTCTGTCAGAAACCGTAACGGCAGAGGAAGCTGCCTGTTGGGGTAAAGGTATGTTACGCTGGCTTATGTTACGAGGTTTTGAATGGAAATCTGCACAAGCTGTGTGTAAACACGGTACGGTACCGGTCGAGATTTAGTTTTTTGCTGCTTTCGAACAGTGAGTCGTTGTCGTTTCTCTTCGGCTTTTGTTATGACTTTATGAAAATAAATGTGCATACAATTATACCAATTATATGCAGCCGCTTCTAATACTGATTTGCACGGCCTCTTAACGAAGAGCTCTCAAATCGGACCAAATCCGACGGAGAAGTCAGGGAAGAGGACGTTTTGGTCACGTAAGTGCAAATGGTAACCGTGACGGCAAATTCGATTTTAATCATGCACTAAAGTTGCGTCAGTCAGAAGCAAACAACCAAGAACTTCGATCAATATTGCCAGGTCAATCGTTTATTTTAAGTACGCACAGTGCTAGAAGACTGTGAGAGAGACAACGGCGTGAATGTCCTGTATCGTGCCTGGACAGTGGTCAAAATTTCAAAACATGTCCTGGTTGAAGACACGGAGGATATGGATATGGATATTCCTACCGTCCCTGGACAGTGGTCAAACGTTCAAAACATGTCCTGGCTGAAGACACGGAGGATATGGATATGGATATTCCTACCGTCCCTGGACAGTGGTCAAACTTTCAAAACATGTCCTGGCTGAAGACACGGAGGATATGGATATGGATATTCCTACCGTCCATGGACAGTGGTCAAACTTTCAAAACATGTCCTGGCTGAAGACACGGAGGATATGGATATGGATATTCCTACCGTCCCTGGACAGTGGTCAAACTTTCAAAACATGTCCTGGTTGAAGACACGGAGGGATGCCGGTATGGATATTCCTGCCGTGCCTGGACAATGGTCAAACCGGCAGCAACACACACCGTAAAAGAAGACACGGAACCAAGGAGCACAGCGCGACTGTGTAGTTCTTACCGTGCCTGGACAGTGGTCAAAACTTTGAAAACGCGGCACGTAATCAAGGGACGGCGGCACACTGTGTTCGCCGTTCTGAACAATATTGTTTCTTATTTCAGTTTCCAGCACAGTGGCAGATGAGGCAGAGCAAAACAAGACGGGAAGTATCGTTGTACACGTAGCTGTAGCTTACCGAGCGAAATGTTGAAGAAGATGCAAACCAGGAGTTGTGCTTTGCCTACTAAAAGGATGTTGTAAACACCTTGACACGCTTTGGTTTGGAAGGTGTGGAGCAGATATTCCTCTCATCCTCATGTGAACGGTTTGAAGACAGCAAATAATTATGCCACACGACTGCACACGACTGCACACCTCAAAACAAGCCCGCACATAATTACTGCGAGAGAGAGAGAGAGAGAGAGAGAGAGAGAGAGAGAGAGAGAGAGAGAGAGAGAGAGAGAGAGAGAGAAAAGCCTGCGCGAACTGCTTTGGCACTGCCGTTTGAACAAAGTAAATCATAAATAAAGTGTATATCTATATATATATATATATATATATATATATATATATATATATATATATTATATTATATATATATATAACTGGCATACAAACAAATATCAATACCGAGCACATTCTAAACGTTCATTCTTACATTTCGCCGGAAGTAATTATCAAAGAACTACTGAAAAGCTTGACACGCCTTACCGATCTTAGTACACTCTTTCAAAGCAAGCGCCGTTTGAAGAAGAAAGGGAAGCGGAGAGTCCCTGAAGCATCCTTCACAAGGGAGCAGCGTCCATCGACAGACGCCCCAGAGATGGGCACGAGCACCCTCGCTGTCAGCGCGCCACCGTGCCAGTCTTAACACCTACCTACCTCTGCCACCACGACGCCGTGATGGGAAGGAGGAGGGTGGCTGGAGGTTCTCCCCTCAAAGAGGGCTTGTCAGTCAGTCAGTCACGCTTGCCAGAGGCTGTGTGCTTCTATGCCCTTTGCTTGCCCGTCCATCGTGGTGCAGACACACGTCGCACCGCCGTGATGAGTTACAGGAAGAATGCACGCGAGTTCCATTTTGCCATCCCCAGTACTGACTCTCACATTATCTTCTTTTTTTTCTGTTCTTTTTTTTCTCTCCTTCCCTTCTCCCTCTCCCTCTGTTTTTTTTTTCTTCTTCTTCTTTTTTCTTCTTTTTTTCCCCCCCGCCCCTCGCCGGCCTGCGAGTCGCAGGAAGGGACGTCAGCCGGCTACTCCTGGCGCGGAAACCGAAGGCACTGTTCCTTGAGAGATAAGTATTGGTTGGCTCGCGGGTGGCAGTGTGGATTTCCTTTAAAACCGACTGACACCCGTTAATCACTCGTCGGCTTCGATGGGGAGTCTAGCTCCCCGCGGGGCGATTTATTGGTCTGTCGAAACTACAATGAGTTTTGGCAGATAACTGTGGCTAGAGGAATATCCTACGTTGCATGAGGCCGAGGCTTAAAACGGAAAGACGCTGGTTTGCGGAGTCAGCCGCGTACTGTAGAATGACTCGCTGCTGCGTTGTTCTGTGACAGAGAGTTTGTTTTTAAGCTTGATCTAGTCGCCTGTGCCGCTTAGCGTAGGCAGTTATGTCCTGGGTGAAAGTCCCGAAAGTCCAACGAGATCCTGGCGCACGTTAGTGAAAAACACATGCAAGGACACTGAATAAACGGTTAAAAAAAATGGAGAGCCATTCATCAAGGTTGTCTCAGCACCTTCACTAAAGTCCGTAACCCATTTGCACCAGGCACACACACAGTAGAACAGACACGATGTAGACTGACTCGTGGAAACGGGAGGGACGCTGTACTCCGCTGGCTCCTCCACTCACACCCGGCAGGTCCTCCAGCACGTGCAGCGTCGATAGCGCAACATGGGACCTACAGTCCACGCAGTAACGAGACGAGGCCAGAAGAGCCTGTAGGGAGCGAAATTGAATGGCGTCGCCCTCCCCGCCAAACTGATCGGATCGAGGCAGCAGCAACTTCTCTTCTCTCCTCTCCTCTCCTCTCCCCGTCCTCCGCCAATCGCGATTAGATTGTGCGGCCGATGCTCCAGCGGTGTAAAAGGGACAGAGCGGGGATCGATACTCCAAAACGCGACCGAGTCAACCGCGTACCGAATCAAGGGGGCTCGCTGGGTGTGCCTGTGTAACTCCACTCTGACTTGAAGGGGGTTTGGGGTTGCTGCTGGTGCCACGGTACTAGTTAGTTAGCCTGTCTGCCCGGCCATGACTTGAAGAGGGCTTAGGGGTGCTCAGTGGTACCACGTACAGTTATTTAGCCTGTCTGTCCGGCCATGACTTGAAGAGGGCTTAGGGTTGCTCAGTGGTGCCACGCACAGTTATTTAGCCTGTCTGTCCGGCCATGACTTGAAGAGGTCTTTGGGTTGCTGGTGCCACATTTAGCCTGTTTATCCGGCCATGACATGAAGGTTTTTGAAGGGGGTGGGGTGGGGGGTTGCTCAGTGGGTCCACAGTTAGTGAGCCTGTCTTTCTGGCCATGACTCGAATGGGGCGTTGGGTTGCTGGTGCCACAGTTGGTTACCCTGTCTGCCCGGCCATGATTCGAAGGGGTTTTGGGGTTGCTCAGTGGATCCACAGTTAGTTAGCCTGTCAGTCCGGCCGTGACTCGAAGGGGTTTGGGGGTTGCTCAATGGATCCAGTTAGTTAGCCTGTCTTTCCGGCCATGATTCGAATGGGGCGTCGGGTTGCTGATGCCACAGTTGGTCAGCCTATTTGTCCGCCTAGGACTCGAAGGGGCTCTGGGTCACTGGTGCCATACTTAACTAGTCTATCTGTCCGCTTGGACTCGATATTGGTGCAGTTAGCCTATTTGAATGGCCACGAGTTCACGGGGGCTCTCGGGTTGCTGATGTTACAGTTGTTTAGTCTTTCTGTCCTTCCAATCGTCTGTTTACTTTTTAGTTCTGTTTCTGTTGGTGTCGATGGGAGTTATCTTTGATTGCAGTCGTGCGGAAATTACGATACGCATGCTGACCGCAAGATGTTAGGTTCCCAAGTTTGTCCTATTCATAAATGCAGTCACGTTAGGTGTCGAGACTGGTAAGTGTAAATCATAAAGGCTTGTACATGAAACATGCAGAACGTTCCAAGGTAAATGCCTTGCTGGTAACATTTCACTCTGAGGTGACAAGATGGTACCCCAAAAGAATTTGAAATGAAATAGTCACGGCTTCTTCGCGGTGAACAGAGCGGTACGCAGAATAAAACAAGATCACTGTTCAGGGAGCTGGCTGGCTGGCAAAGAGAGAGAGAGAGAGAGGGGAGGAGGGGGAGGTGGCTAAGGCTAAGTAAGCCACAGGAAGGAACTTGAGTGAAACGATCGATTTTAACAAGTTCAGTGGCATCGTGTCTGGTCTAGTTTATGTGCTGGTTCAGGTTTACTTAATTTCCGTGTTTATTGTATTTAATATCTCTAGTGAAAATACAGTAATCAGTAATCTTGAATAATACAGTAATCTTGAATCTTGATAATAACCTAGCTGGATTTATTCGTGAACGCTACTTTCAGTGCCTTCTGTGGCGTCAACTTTATTAAGGTCACAGCGTTGCGTGGGTGACTACGGTTGAGCAGTTGATGAATGACCAGACCCATACTTAGTGCTGGCTGCATGCCTAGTTCAGTGCAGGGGCCGCTTCACTCCAACCCAGATTTTCCGTTCCCCCTGCGACACCAAAGCCCCGAAATGTCGACTGCAAGTCTGGAGTCAGGCTCAGCCTGACAGCAAGGACATTATTTTGAACTCCTCCCTACCCCCGCTCCCCCCCCCCCCCCCCCCCCCCCCCAACCCCACCCCCCAACCCAGGCTCAGCCTGACAGCAAGGACATTCTTATTTTGAACTCCTCCTACCCCCCCCCCCCCCCCCCCCCCCCAACCCAGGCTCAGCCTGACAACGAGGACATTCTTCAGTATATTGAACTCCTCCTCTTCCTCCCCCACCCCCTTCCTCCCCTTGCAGAATCTATCTATCCGTTCTTGCCGTCCCAGACTGGAGTTTCCTGCAGCAACATGTGGGTATTACTGCTGTCTGGAAACTTCAGCTCGTTAGTTTTGTAGCCGGCAGCCAGCGGCAGTTCTGGTTTTGCTAACCGGTTAAAAACTGCAGCCAACTGTCTGTAAACGGTAGAGCCAAGAGCACGCATGAGGCGGCCTGGACGCTTTCAGTCATGTTTCGCTTCTGGTTTCGGAAGGGTGGGATGGTGGGGGTTGGAGGAGTTGCTGGAATCTGAGCGCAAGATGCGAATTCAAACGAAGAGTGCTTACCGTGCACGCACTGCATTAATGCCTCAATTAACTGGAGGAGACATTCGTTTCCACTCCATCCCCATCTCCAGATTTGACCTCATGTATCCGGTGCGAATGCATCTTCCTGACGGCTTTTACCCTGTAATTGTTCGTTATGTGTGGGACTTTTGGCTGTGTGGATCGTGGATCGTGGATGCATTGGGGCAGTCAGGTGGAAGGGGAGGCAGTCATATGTGTGCAATAGTTTATTTAACAGAGCACGTCCATAAGTAATGTATTACATATTCTGTTTAAATGCTTCTGGCATTTTTGTACGTTATTGCGTGCTCTTAGACTGTGAATCTCTTATACACATAAATTTGTAATTTATGTGTGGCACCCACGTTTCCCTTTGAATGGAATAAAGAACTTGACTGGAAATTCTCATTTTGAACGTCCATGCAGAGTATAACACGGGGAAATCTAGTGCGAACGAAAGAGTCTGCGTTCGGCATCAAATACAAAATAATAGAACTAATAGTAACAATAAAGGTTTCTCAGTATATTATATATATATATATATATATATATATATATATATATATATATATATATATATATATATATAACAAGCCGAGTCCAGCGTTGTTCAAGTGCGCATTTAGAGTGACCATAGAGCGGACAGAAAATCTTTGTGACACAGAATTCGTCAAGTCACAAGTCTGCTTCGCCATTCGTGACACGCGACACGTTGTATTCGCAGCGGAGTGGGATCAAGTGAAGTTGAAGTAACCTGGAAGGCAGACGTAGAAAGGCCAAATTCATGGCAATGGGCAAAGCACATAAATCGCAGGCATGCAGACCTTTTTCTCCGGGCGTTGGAACAGAAGATGTTTGTCGCACAAACGTTCTCGAACAAATTGGAATTTGTATTGCTTGTTTGTTTGGTTGGTTGTTTTTGTTTTTTGTTTTTTGTTTTTTTGTTTGTTTGTTTTGTTTTTAAATGAAAATCGAATTTTCGTGTCAAAGATACGTGATACTCACTGTGTTCCTGTTCCACACGCCTTGTTTTAGGTGAAGGTATGAGACGATAAGGACATGGGTTAGTCTTTCCATCTTTTTATCGGCTTTGTGTGTGTGTTGTCTTTTGTGTGGTGTGTGTGTGCGGGGTGCGTGCGTGGTGCGTGCGTGCGTGCGTGCGTGCGTGCGTGCGTGCGTGCGTGCGTGCGTGCGTGCGTGTATGTGTGTGTTGTGTGTGTGTGTGTTGTTCTTTTGTCCCACGAGAAGTTGCCCCAGGATTGGGTGGAAAGCCCATATGGATCAACTTTTCGTAGATAAGAAGAAGAAGTGCTGAAAAGTGATTTTGTTTTTAAACCGTGGACAACATTTCTCCTAAATAAAAGATAGTTTTCGCGCGACGGGCTGGCGATTAGAAGCAGTTATATTACTGTCAAAGCAAACGCTGGATTATTTCGTACTTTTGGGGGAGCGGAAGGCCTTTTATTGTCTGTTTGTTTTGTTATTGCTTTTCCTTCTGAATTGCTTCTCCGGTTTTTTGTTTGCTTTGGTTTTATGAGCAGGAGAGAGAACGGACAGTGAGAATTTCTGCTGCTCAGAAATATGTTTATATACATGAATAAGCTTTCGGTCTCCTCCATGTCTTGCAAGTTTGAGAACTCTGCCACATTGATCGTGGCCATTCAGTGTAACGATTTTGTCCCACCGTTGCGTTGCACTGTCCAAAGATGAGATCATTTCCGCCTGCAAGCTGATAAATATTCCTCCCGGGTAACGTGTGTAATCTTCCTGTCTCTATGCTCAGAGGCTTTTCACCGTGTGATCATCCCTTCGCGCTAGCCACGGAGACCCTCAGGAGCCTGTGTGGAAGTGTGTTCCATAGAGGCGAGTTTTGTTTGAAAAGGGAAGGGGAAAGGGACTTGTGGAAGCTCCCCCAGCCTCCAACTGCTCCATGTTCAGCAGTTTCCATGACGTGAAATCCTTGGTGAAAGGAAATGAAGTGGAGAAACTTTTGTGTGAGTGTGTGTTTTTGTGTTTGTTTGTTTTTTAAGTTGTTGTTTTTTCAACGAAATTGACTGAACTTTGTTCCACAAGGATAATGGTTTAGTCACGAATGCCTATCGAGCAATCGGTCCGCGCGCGCCGTGTGTGTGTGTGTGTGTGTGTGTGTGTGTGTGTGTGTGTGTGTGTGTGTGTGTGTGTGTGTGTGTGTGTGAGAGAGAGAGAGAGAGAGAGAGAGAGAGAGAGAGAGAGAGAGAGAGAGAGAGAGATGAATCTGCCCAAAATTGCTTCCTTTCACACACCGCAGCCTGTATTTTAATTGTGTTCATTTAGTTCTCTGGTCCTCGGTCTTCTCGTGCTGGCTAGATTTATCTTTTTGTAATTGAAACTTCACTTACAAAAAGATAACTCTAGCCTAAATTGTCAAAGTGTCTTCCGCAAAATGTCGGGGGCTGAGCCCCCCATCATCAGGCCTGCAGTTGATGTCAGCCATACAAATAGCATCACTGGTGACGTATAAAATATTGCGCGTAGCACAATATAATTTTACGTACGTGTATATCTCAGGAGCTTCTTAACCCACGGCATAATATACAAATACTGTGTGCATCATCTCAGGACCTTCTAAACCACAGATGATGTATTATGCATATCTGGGAACCTTGGCCTTTTTGTGTTCGTTGCCACCGGCCTGGCTCTTCCTTCTCGCCGCCAGAGATCGATCGGGACGGGGTCAGACCCGGTGGTTCAGCCACACAGATGCGGCGCGTTAAGGCCGGGGGGGTGGGCGATAAGGCTTTCGGTCCAAGTCCCCCGGATTTCTCCTCCACATCAAACGCAGATCAGGGTCTTAGCACACATCCCGGAGCATGGCCGTGGCCATTTCTGGGAGCCAGTGCCTCCTTGTCTCGCTGGTCTTCGTGTATATGTGTGTGTGTGTGTGTGTGTGTGATTACTCTGCCATTCCGCTCAATGCCTGGCCCATCTTGAGTCCGATTTTTTTCTTCTCCCACTCTCTCTCTCTCCCTCTGAAGGCGAGTCCTCTGATGACAGGCCATTGATTCTTTTTATCGATATCGTGAAAGGGCTTGTTGGGATTTGGTGGTGGGGTGGAATGTTAATATAACGGGGATTGTGAGTGTGCGTGTGGGTGGAGGGAGGAGGGGCGTGGGGGGGGGGGGGGGGGGGGGGGGGGGGGGGGGGGCGGGAGGGGTATTCAGCGTTCCCTCCCTTTTCACAGGATCTTATCACGGCTTTGTATTCCATTGGTGCTCTTTCCTCTCGTCGTGCGATAAACGCTGCGCAGTAGTCGATTGTAGTGATTTAAAAAAAAAAAAATCTCCCCTCCGTATGCCGGTTTTTAGATGTTCAGGGTTTAGAAGTCGAAAGAAGAAGAAAAATGCTTTATTTTATATAATTTTTCTCGTTTTTCTTTTTTTCTTTCTGCGTCATTTTTAATCTTATCAAAGCTTGGGAGATTGTCACGAAATAGGTCAGATGCGCTTGCTTCGTCAGACTCTCTGTCTCTGTGTCCGTCCGTCCGTCCGTCCGTCCGTCCGTCGTCTGTCTGTCTCTCTTCCTCCCTCCCTCCCTCCCTCTTTGTGTGTGCGTGTGTGTGTGTGTGTGTGTGTGTGTGTGTGTGTGTGTGTGTGTGTAACGCTGTTAGCAGCATGATTATAGCACTGAAGTATTGGCAAAGGCATAGTATATTATATGAATACGGAGATGAGGCAGTAATTGATTATGACATGACCATTGACCAGAATGGTAACGGTTGAGTTCAAAATAGTATGTCTGCGCTCGGAAATGGCCATATGCGCTTCACCTCGTGCCTTGGACATTCCCCAGCGTTGCCCATTGAAACAGTTCCAATGTTCGTCTGATTGACGATGGCCCTCTCTCATCCTTTCAAGGACGATCGTCGAGCGCTACCTCTTTCCGCGCCTCTCTCCTCCAGGCGATCGATGGCGTGGTGTCCTTGGCTTTGTGCCCGCACGTAGTGTCTCCACCTCCTGAACACTTCAGATCTTCCGAGACGCGTGCCGGTTGTTGCCAGAATGGCGGCAAATGGAGGATATGACATTGCAGTAAAACTGTGCAGGGGAAGATAGGACATTGCAGTAAAACTGTGCAGGGGACGATAGGACATTGCAGTAAAACTGTGCAGGGACGATAGGACATTGCAGTAAAACTGTGCAGGGGACGATAGGACATTGCAGTAAAACTGTGCAGGGGAAGATAGGACATTGCAGTAAAACTGTGCAGGGGACGATAGGACATTGCAGTAAAACTATGCAGGGTATAACGTGTAGTTGTACATTAGTCTTCGTTACACACAGGCAAGGAAGCAGTTGCAAACGCTCGCCGGCAGGATGTCAGCCAGAGTGCGTACGCAACGCCCCCATCGTCGAGATTAGCTTGGATACGTGGGTCCTGGCAAACGTCTCAACAGCTGGTTCTGTGGACGCTGTCTTCGGGCTGCGTTCCCCACTGCTGGTGACGGAGCAAGACGCAAAGTGCACAAGCTGTTTTGCACTGGCTGGCTCCCCACCACCTTAATATTTGTTGTTCTGGTGGTGGGTTTTCTCTCTCTCCTGTTTTTGCGGGTTGGAGCCCTTGGGACGAGCCATTCATACAATCATAGCTACCCGATCACGCGCCCCCCCCCCCCCCCCCCCCCCCTCCCTCTCTCTCTCTCTCTCGGCCGTCCCTGATAAACCGTGTGTGGTTTCTGTGTTGACGTTGAGCCCTGACAGTCAGTCGGTCCTCGCAAACGGACTTACCCGACCCGCGTCCTGTCAAAAGCTCTGCTCACTCACCCGGGTGCGTTTGACGTTACAGCTATTCAATTAGTCATCATCACTCCAGCATCCCCGTCCACGCTTCATCGCTCGCTATTATTCCCGCTTTTTACCGGAAGAATAGAGGCAGCGATGCGCACCCAACGAGGTTTTGTAACACACGGGTCACATTGATTCTGAGAGATTCAAGAGGCCCGGCTACGCCCTAAATGCGTGTTGCTGAGTGCATGGTCTGTAAGGTTGGAATCAGAGAAGCATATTGCATTCGGAAAAGGCCATGCCGTTTGGTTTGTCTGAGATAACTGACGACCTCTTCAGGGTTCCCGACTTTTTCAAAACGGCAGTAATACGAAAACAAAAGTGTTGACAGTGATGTCGTGTATGTTTAGCCACGTCTTTAATTTCTCTGAAGAGATAATAATTATAGAATGGTTTCCTCAGAACATGAAATGAATCTCAAGGGGAAAGGTAGACCCTCACCTCCACATCCATCTGGCTCGTCTTAGAGAACAATGCTACAAATAGTCCCACCACCTCCACCACCAACCAGCCTTTCCTATAATTATCCTACCTGCTCCCAGGCATTGTTGGCACAGTGTGACGTTCTGATCGGTTTACTGCTGACAGGCGTGAGCCAAGAATCTGTTTGTGTACTAGCTGTTTCTGCATCACAGATGCGAGAATGATGGTACTCTTCACTCCCTGCCGAACAGCATTGCGAGATAGCTGTTCGGGGATGAGCAGTGGTACACTAGAAAGGGCCAGCACAGTAACAGTAATGGTCTGAAGCCAATGCTCGAATGAAAAAAAAAAAAAATGAAAAAAAAAGAAGGTTATAGTTTTGTTGTTGTTGTTAGTAGGTTTTTGTTGTTTTGTTTTTACCCCCCATGTCAAATCTGCCCGGATCACTGCGGATGTCACATCAATGTAGTGATGGACTAGTCAGCAATTTTACGTGCATTTATCCTGCTGCGGTATGTTTGGCCTCATTTGTTGGAAGACTGCACCCATTATTGTATTTTTGCAACATTTCACAAACTTCAGAGTTTGGGTTTTGCTTTAGTGTGTTGTTGCTGTTGTTTTCCTCTTCCCAGTTTGCTTCAATCATCTACGAGTGTGGTGCATTTACGTGTGTGTGGTCAGCGTACGAAGCGTTCTCTGTGGTGTGCTCTTTTGTCTTAGTGTGTTGTTGCTGTCGTTTCCCTTTTCTCCGTTTCCTTCAGTCATCTACGAGTGTGTGGACAGTATACCAAACGTTTTCTGTATATAGTGTTCTTTTTATGAGTCACCGAAGCTGCTACCTTGCAGTTCGTGTGGGGAATTTCTCTTTCTACTTATCTTTTATCTACTTCTCCCCCCCCCCCCCCCCCCCCTCCAAATCGTATCTGATCCAGTAGACTGTATACCCCTTCCCCGCTCCCTTCCCACCCATTCCCCATTACCCCGACGCGTAAAATTATTTTGTGTCTCTGAAATCAAGTAAGTAAGTAAACATGGTGCTTAACGTCCATAGAAAGCACAAGGCTTTTTAGGGACGGGAAGAAGGGTGGTAAGGGGGTATGGAGGTGGGGGAAGGGGGAAATTATGTACCTACCGCTACTCTGTCACCACCAGAATGATTCCTGCATTAAGATGGGCAGCGATGAGAGCCATTTTAATGTTTCATTAACTGTGAGGGACAAAGTCACAAGACAGTGTCCACAAACCACAACCGTTTTGAAGAGAAAGGAGAGCCGAAGCGGTATCGAACCGAGGTCCTTCTGTTTACCAGCCTAACGCCTTACCGCTAGGCCAAACCGGCTCACTGTTGAAATTAAATTGTATTATATTTTTTTGGCTTAATGTCCTCAGATGCTAAAGAGCATAACAGGGACACTCTTTAAAACAAGCTTGTCTTGGATATGATGAAATCAAGACTGTTGAGTCTGTTAATACCAACACAATCTTCTGATTAAAAAGCGGGTGTGCGTACGCTGCAGCGAACGACTATTGTCTTGTGACGGGAGGCGGGGAGAAACCTCTGCTCTGCAGCGCCCTGTCGTGGCTGTGTGTAATGCCCGCTTGTCGCTGAAGTCGCACGCTAGGCTGAACAAACAGCCGGTGGTCAATAATAGATGGAGCAGGTCGGTGGCTTGTTGGCGGATTAATGAGTGGCCACACGCCTGTCGCCTCTCGTCGGCTGCTAATTGTACACGGATCTGCGCGGATCCCAACGCCGGGGCTCGTCAGGAGCAGGGTCCACGTCCAGCTATGAGCTAGCTATGCTTGTAATCGTGGGCATGGACTTTGATTAAGTTCTTCACTGCCATTTGCTGGAGGTGCTAATTGGTTTCTTCTGTGCATTTTTTTGATCCGAGTTCGTTGGACGTATTGTTTGGACATGTTTGTCGATCTGTTTCAGTCAAGGGCGTACCCGTAATTTATCCTGGAGCAGTAAGCTGCCCTTGTTCATGATTTCGTTTTTACTGCTGTTGACAGGACGTTAGATTCGATTGCTAACTGACTTACCAACTGACTAACAATACTGTGCCGTAGAGTAATCCGTCTTTTTTCTGCTTTGCCTACGCACGTGGCTGCGCGTGCGCACACGCGCGCATACACACACACACGCACACACGCACGCACGCACGCACACGCGCGCGCGCGCACGCACGCACGCACGCACGCACGCACGCACGCACGCACGCACACACACACACACACACACACACACACACACACACACACACACACACATATACACAGAATGACAGAGAAGGTTGTAGTCATGACTGATGCACATGGACTTCGGAAACAGTTCTGTCACCACGCGATAGTTCTATTCCGGCTGCAGCTACTATTTATAGCGCCGCGTGCGCCCGGACACTCGTCCCCGTCCCTAATAGGCCTACTCGCCTCCGTGGAAACGTTAAGCAACAAAGTCTCTCTCTCTCCCTCGGACACTCAGCACAGCCTCTCATCAAAGATTCATCCGCCGGTACAAGGCAGAGAGCCGCACAGTACCTGTTAGTCGATTAGGGAAAGTACAAGTTGTTTGACCCTCATGGCAAGTCAAAGGGGACTGTTCTCATCTCCAGCACACCTCTGTTGTTGTTTACGACCGTTCTGTGTGTGTGCCAGTCTTCGGAAAAGCTTCCCGAATTTCACATGGGCAAAAAAAAACTAACTGGAACCGAAAAAACAAACGAACAATCATGACCGACGAAAACACCACATTTTTTTTTCTTTTATTTTTTCTTTTCTTTTATTTTTTAATTAAAAAAACATTACGAGATGTTGTTTTTGTGTGTGTGGTGTTTATCAAGCACATTACAACGGAGCACTCGGTTTGTCTCTTCTCTCTCTCTCTCTCTCTCTCCCCTCTGGGGGGGGGGGGTGGGGGGGGGGGGGGGTGTCCTGTCACATTTGCTTTCTCCAGACGATAAGAGATGAGTTTTCTCCAGTCTTTCATACTTGTTCTGAGCGAGAGCACGAGACTCCGAAGCCATGGCAGCTTTCCGGAAGTTGCAGGTGCCTGTGTCCAAGCGAGGCAGTGAGTGGTCCAGCCCTAGTGGACACGGGAACTCCGAGGCCATGGCAGTTTTCCGGAAGTTGCAGGTGTCTGTGTCCAAAGCGAGGCAGTGAGTGGTCCAGCCCTAGTGGACACGGAAACTCCGAGGCCATGGCAGCTTTCCGGAAGTTGCAGGTGCCTGTGTCCAAAGCGAGGCAGTGAGTGGTCCAGCCCTAGTGGACACGGAAACTCCGAGGCCATGGCAGCTTTCCGGAAGTTGCAGGTGCCTGTGTCCAAAGCGAGGCAGTGAGTGGTCCAGCCCTAGTGGACACGGAAACTCCGAGGCCATGGCAGCTTTCCGGAAGTTGCAGGTGCCTGTGTCCAAAGCGAGGCAATGAGTGGTCCAGCCGTCAGTGCAGGCGGTGAGGCAGGGAGGAGGTTAATAATAATAATAATAATAATAAAGAGGATTTCTAAAGCGCCCATCTACCACACAAGGTGGCAGCGCAGGGCGCTTTACAATAACACTAACCACACACACACACACACACACACACACACACACACACACACACACGACAACACACACACACACACACACACACACAACACACACAACACACACACACACACACACACACACACACACACACACACACACACACACACACACACACACACACACACACACACACACACCAAGTCTGACCAATATCAGCAGAGAGGCTTTTTCTGTCATTGATTCTGCAATTCTGAACTTTTTTTCTTTCTTTTTTAATGTCAAGATGACGCGACAATTTTTAACACGTGCGATCATTTTTCTTCACCGTGGAGACGTTTAAGTACATTGGAATCAGCAGGCGATGTATTTAATTATTCCTTCGCTATGTTGATGAACCTTTTATATTTCTCTCTGTCCTGCTTTGTTTGTAAAGTGCGCCGTTTGTACATTAGAGGTTTAAACGTTAGTAAATTGATGGTGCTCTATATATGGTGGATTTGTTTGTATACTTCACTGTCGGAGAAGGTGGGTGGGGGGGGGGGGGGGGGGGTGCACATTCAGCCTTAACCCCACGACAACCACACCCCCACCCCTCCTCTCTCTCTCTCTCTGCTGTTTACGAAGTTGTATTATCGATTATTCTTTATTAAGAATTCAACAAGAAGAGTAAGAACATTTGCTTACTTATTTTTCTTCGTGTGTGGTTACCATACTTGTTATGACTTTGAGACAGACAGACAGACACAGAGAACTCGAGTAGTTTATTTATTGTACATCGGCCATATGCCACGAACGATTTTTAATTTTTATTTATTACCGAGGGTAATAGAATAAGTGCAAAATGCAGCTCGTGTGTGTGTGTGTGTGTGGTGTGTGTGTGTGTGTGTGTGTGTGTGTGTGTGTGTGTGTGTGTGTGTGTGTGTGTTCAGCCAGAGAGAGACAGAGAGAGTTTATGAGGGGTAACCATGCAAGAGCCATACATATCATCGCCGATTAGCCATTATTATTCACACCAACATTCGTCACAAAGACACAAACACTCCCCCAGTGAATGCTGGCCACACAGGATGAGAAGCACAGAAATAAACTGCTTTTTAATATCAGAAATAATACCTGAAGCAGCTTGCGGTGAGCAGAAAGCATATCCCTGCCGTCAATCAGTATGGTTGCAGCCAGATGGTGTTATGACTGCGTCCTGAAAAGGTGCGCCACAAGGAGGCCCGCTCCGCCCGCTGTTGTTGTCGTTGGTGCTGAGAGTCTTGCACTCTAGCTGCAGCTCGTGGCTGTTTCAGTTGTGCAGCCACCCTTTCATTGCCAACCAAAACATTTTGCCGTTCATTAGGGACCCAGATCAACATTTTTTTGAAGTCACCGTCGTATTGTCGAAAGGAAATGATTGGTTTCTTTTTCTGGCTTGTTGAGGGCAAAATGAATAGGTTCGGAGGGTTGGCGGGGAGGTGGGGAGGTGGGGGGGGGGGGGGCGTGGGCGTTAGCTTGGATTGGAGTGTTAGGTTCTGTTGCATGGCTGCAGTGTGTAGTTATGTTCGTTTTACTTCTGATCAGTGATAATATAACTTTTTGGAAAGTTGCAGGTGTCGGCCTCGTCAAAGAAAGCCGTGCAAGCGCATCCGGGGATGGGGGGAGGGGGGGGGGGTTGTTGTGACGATATTGTTTTCTGACTCATACTTCTGACTCTTTGCTTGCTTTGTCGTAGAAGCAGCTGTTCTTTGCTGTTTATATCCGTCGAACAAGCCCGTTTTTATATTGCTCCTGTTTTCATTGTCATTAGTTGTAGCATGGCTCTTTTCTTTTTCCTCTCCAAAACTATGTTAGTTCGTGTGTCATTACTCCCCCCCCCCCCCCCCTTTTTTTTTTCTTCTTCTTTTTTTTACGAAGTAAAAGAGGGAGGGGAGGGTATTAGAACAACATGCGTGATGTTATTTGTCGCGCTTTTTGTCCCAGCCATATCTTTCGAACCGCTGAACACTTAGCTACCAGACACTGTTTACTGGCTTATCGTTACCAGACGGATCGTCATGCAGAAAGTTAGGGTTGGTTTCTTCGAGGTCCGGGTCACAGGGTTCGATTCCTGACAGAATTACTAAATGTTTGTGCCCTGTTTTCTGAACCGTTGATCCCAGTGTTTTGTAGTTTATATCGGGTTACTTCTGAAGTGGTAAACCGTACTGCAAGTAAGCTTACTCATTTTCTGACGGTGTGTGTGTGTGTGTGTGTGTGTGTGTGTGTGTGTGTGTGTGTGGTGTGTGTGTGTGTGTGTGTGTGTGTGTGTGTGTGTGTGTGTGTGTGTGTGTGTGTGTGTTTGGGGGGAATGTGGCCACAGGTTCGTATTGGCATTAAAGAGTCTCTTTCCTGTAGATACACACGCTGCGTAGGGTATCAGACTATAGAAGGCTCGCTGGTATTGTCCTCGTTTTTCTCTCCGCGCGCACTAGCTGGACAGTAATTACGGCAGTGCTTTCTTCCAACAATCTGTCAGGCTTGGATAAACTCCGCCAGTTTTTGTCGAGCACAGTTTCTGTTAATATTCAGCATTCAGAGGCCCCTTGGCTCTTTTGGGAAATGTGGAGAGAGGAGAGGGGAGGGGGGGGTGGGGGGGGGGGGGAGACAAAAAAGGAAGCGAGGACGGTTGGAGATTTAATAAGCGTTTCTTGTTATTTTGTGAAAGACGGGATGGCACTTCTCCCAGTCCCTGCGGGGCCGGGCTCCATCCATCAGAGTCTGGCCAATCCAATTTGGTCTCCAGAACAAGCAGTGGTTAGAGGCTATAAAGGAGGCGGCGAGAACGCTCACTTCAGTAAACTCCCTACGCGGCATCTTTTTTCCCCCAAAGCTTATTCTGCATGCCTCCTACGACGCTTCCTTCTCTATCTTGTTTTTACGTAAACCTTACAAGATACAAGACAGCTTTATTAATCCATTGCAGACATTGCATGGTCTGCCGTAAAACGTATTATAAATTATAATAATACACTGCACCAACAACACATGTTCTCACTCTTCCAAATTACAATCCACTGAAAACAAGCAGCTGCCTCCCATTCACTCCCAGACATTACTCCATTTTATGCCAGCCTCATCGTCCCCGCATCCCCGTCTCTAGCCACTGCGTGATGTGTTTATCTGCCTGCTTGTTGATTGTGTGTCCGAATGGCCGTTGGAATGAATGACTGTCGGTATCAGGTAGTCTTACTACAGGGAATCCTAAATCTGTCGCTTCTGTCTATTCTGTTGTCAAATTTAGGTCTGCTTGGGTGCGGCTCGTCAGCCAAAATTGTCCTCAGTTTGTTTCATGTGATATTAATATTGTGACTTCGTTGTGAATTGTTTTCGCTTCTGTCTTTGGTTTCACTTCCTTTGGGTCGATCGTTCTTGTATATATACATATAGATAATCTTTCTACCGTTTGCTTTTGTGAAGACAGCCATTGCCAGCACTCAGCAAAAGCCGAGCAAAGCCGATCTCCTCGACCGCGAGAATCTTGGACTGAATGAAGACGGTCCCGATTCACTTTATCACTTTCGCGGCATTCTTTCTTTTGGTCCGGGGCCAAGTAGTGGAGCTAGCTGCAACGCAGTGTCTGGATGCAGTCACAGCGAACAAACAGCCCTCAGCTCCTGTACGACGACGTATCGATTTGTTGTGGGAATTCCCCTGTAAAATGGTCAGCTCTGCTGCCGTAAATTAGGAGCTAGGGACTGTAATGTGGTCCACGGGCCCTCATCGAGTTTCGCGTCCTCTGATAGCGGTACGTGCGCGTACTGCGGTGGTACGTGGGTGTGGCCTGGGCGCTCAGCTCCGAGCGGCCG
>JABMCL010003885.1:105000-200000 GCA_018857735.1 Alviniconcha marisindica
ATAGGTCACCGTGGTCGTTGTTACAAGTGACTGACTACAGGATGCTGTTCCCGTTTTGGAAGCCCGTGGAATATGACTATAGGCTTTCAAAGCATTGCAACTGGTGACGGATGTTAACAGGCGGTCTTGCATGATGACAGGTTGTATTGAGCTTTAATCGGCTTACTCTTGTTTTCATCTCCTTCACCTATTTTCAGTGACATACCGCACTTCAAAAGTAAAGCTGTGAGTGTGTGTGTGCTCTCTCTCTCTCTCTCTCTCTCTCTCTCTCTCTCTCTCTCTCTCTCTCTCTCTCTCTCTCTCTCTCTCTCTCTCTCTCGCGTCCCTCCCTCCCTCCCTCCCTCTCTTTCTCGGTCTCTCAACTCTATGGTTATTAGACACACAGACAAAACCGCACTGCGTGAAATGTGTATTCTTTTAGCGTAGTTTTCTGCTGGTAAAAACTCAGGCTTTGTTAGCGGGTTTGTCTTCTCTTTTCCACTTCTTCGTCTTCTTGGCAAGGTCCTAACGTTCATGCAAAATATGTCATGTTTGTGTAGCTGCCAGCTTTGTAATGAGTTTATGCTGCTAAAACTTGTTCAGTGAGCCGTTCTGCCTTTAATTTCCTCCTTGGCTCTTTCAACTTCGTTTTCCTCGATCCTCTGCAGGCATAAATTAAGGCGTTTTGTGATTTGAATAATTTAGTGCCGCCTTGGCTGCTCACAAAATCCGCAGTAGCACATTGACTTACAAGGCTTTTCTTTATTATTATTATAAATAAATAAAAATCTTCTGTACATTATCGCACCCTGAATGTTAATTTTGATCCATACTGTAGATACAGTCCCTAATATTACCCAATATAATCCATACGGTTGGCTGAGCTTAAAACGACGTGCCTGTCTGACCTTAGCTGAATTGAAAAGCGGCAGTATTTACAGGGGCAGAAAGGTGAACTGAGCGTTGTGCAACTGCGCAGTCAGGAATGGTGTTTTTGATGCTAGGTACGAATTGTTGACTGCAGCCTTTAGAAAGGCATGCCCCGCGGCTCTTTGAAAAACGGTTCTAATATATAAAGAAGATTCCCACATCTTTTCAGTCTGGTAATTATGTCTACTATTACAGACACCAAAGAGATCCATATTAAAACTGGTTAAATTAAATGTTACAGTTACTTTTGTTTCCCCCCATATATAGTTATCGGCTGTCTGGCTGGGGAGGGAGGGATGGGGGCAGGGGCGGGGAGGGGAGGGATCGATTACCTCGTCCACTTTGCATTAGTAGGTCCTGGCGTGAACAATTCGTTCAAGACGTGCCACTTGCCGTTTAGATTTCCTGTGTCTGCGGACCGGAGAGTAGCAGGCAGAAAACCCTCGTTAACTCTCTGGAAAACGGGTTCTGTTGACTATCCGTTACTACCATTTCCTGGGTGAGAGGGAGGAAAGGGAGGGGGCTTGGTCGATCCCAGCACTAAGTCGACAGTCAGGTTCGATTGGGGAGGGTGAGCGCTTGTCCATTTCCATTTGTCACTCGGCTGGTACAGGGTAATTGTCTTTTTTTGTCGGGAAAGGCCTCCGCCGGGATTTCTCGTTGTGTTTGCCGTGCGTGGAGTAGTATTGTAGTATTGGAGCTTGAAGTAGTTGGGTTGAATAGTCTAGCCATTGTTTCAGTTCGTCACCAACACCGTGCCCTCTCTGCTTACCGATAATTATTACCTCCACTCTCGAAAGGAATGACTTTGATTTAGTGTGAGTGCATGAAATTAGCGGTAATGGCATTTTTTTTCTGTTTCGTTTATTCGTCTGTTTTCTGTTATTGTTGTCGATAGTAACTGTTTATGGCACTGTGTGGAAAGTGAGGAAAAGAAACGATATCAAAATTACAGTGAGCTGCGCCTTCAAGGAAGGAGGGATGGATGGGGGCAGAGAGAGAGAGAGACAGACAGACAGACAGACAGGCGGAAAACTCGAACTTTCGAGTTTATTTGACTTACCTTATTTTTTAAGGATTGTAATTTAGGTTCATTTAGACCAATGTTAAACCAGCCCTTGCTAAAATACTACTGATTAAGAGAAAAGGGGAGAGGAAAAAAAAGGAGAGAGGGGGGAGGGGGAGAGAGAGAGAGCAGTCGTAACGTAGGTGTAGTCTGATTTCTTGGAGTCTTTTCACTTATTTCTCAGTTTGTTCTCGGCAGAAATCCAGCAGCTCCTTGTCTAGTTTCTCTGGTAGATATCTCAGCTATGCCAACTCCTATAATGAAGGAAACCAGACGAAAGGCAAAATAGGGTCTCTCTTCTTTTCTTTTTTCTTCTTTTCTTTTGGGGGGGGGGGGGGGTGGGGGTGGTCTTCCACTGTTAGCAGGTTGTTTTCGTCTCTCCCTTTTCTTCACACTGTCCTGTACGAAATCGATATCGTCTCTCGCCCTGTGTTTTTCTGTCCTTGATTCGTGTGTTTCTTTCGCGAAGAAGAAAGGGGTGTTCCCTTGAGAACGGCAAGTGGCGTGTGTGGGAACCGATGAGGAAGAAAATCCCACTGGTGATGCTGGTGTAGCATCCCCCCCCCCCCTCCTTCTGATCCTGCCCCATCTCCACCACTTCTCGCAAGCGGAGTCTCGGCACAATCTCTCTATAGCCTATACTTATTAGCCGAGCTCATTCTTTCTTCCGTCTTCTGTCTTCCCCACCCCCCACCCCCCCTTTTTTCTTTTGGGGGGTGGGAGGGGGGGGGGTGGAGGGTACACTGGGGTGCACACGTGCCTGTAGGATTGTGTTGATACCCGAGCATAGGTCCATGAACTTGCGAAGTTGTTTTGCGTGAATTCCTGAAGATTCCGTGCCCGTTTCTGGAGCTGTCGGTAATATTAATGGAGTGACGGATAGTGACAGTTGTACAGCGCAGTGAGTTTCAGTACACCAGAGAACAGCGCTATATAAACGTTCTCTCTTAGTAGTAGTAGTAGTAGCGGTAGTAGTAGTAACACATCAGCACTGGTTGGAGATGACCGAATCTTCACTTCCGTTGAGAAAAACAATAGAGAAGCGATAGATAGAGAAATCTACATCTATTAGCTGTTCGCATACACACACGCGCACGCACGCACGCACGCACACTACACACACACACACACACACACACACACACACACACACACACACACACACACACACACACACACACACTCACTCACACACACGTACACACAGTTTCCAAAGATCTCTGTATTCACTTCTTGGGCCTGTGTGCGAGCAAAATGGAGAAAAAGAAGACAGTTATCAGGATCACGCGAGTCGGCCAAGCGGCAAAATGCATGGCCATTGTGAGAGTATTATAGTGACATCCCAGGAACGGCGCCGGTGAGTTGCTGTCAGTCCGACGTCTTGGTAGCGGCGGTGTGGCTACTTCAGAGCCCACAACAAGATAGCGTAAGTGGCAGATGGTGTCGGGGAACAGGAGCAAGACGCAGCATTACTCTTCTCCCCAACCCCCTCTTTAATGTAACTGCGGCACCCGCCCTCTGCGTGCGGCTCACTACACCCATGTGACGACGCCGTGGGGAGGGGGGTAGGGGGTGGAGAGAGACAGACAGGCAGAGAAGGTGAGAGATTGGACGCCTAACTCCCACCACACACACACACACACCACACCCACACACCACACACCACACACATGCGGGCACCTACCCCCACCACACCACACACCCACACACCACCAGCTACACAACACACCACACACCACCACCTCCCACACACACACACACACACACACACACACACACACACACACACACACACACACACACACACATTCATGCACACGATCTCACACACATTCGTGGTTGTCTCTTAGAGGAAGGAGATCATCTGTACGAACAGTTATCCGAATCGGAGCTTTCAGCGTTGGAGAGCAGGTGAAATTATAACAAGTAAAGAAAGCATATGGCTTTAAAGCGGTCCCATTGCATACGTGTGCGCTTTGTTCAGGGGTAAAAGATTTTGCTTCGTTTTAATCGGCACCAGCTGCAGGAATACATTTCGCCGCACCAATCACCAGCACCATCAGAAAATCGGCGGACAATTATAGTGTACCGTTTCATCAGTATGCGTTGCTCGCCGAACGTGATACGGCAATGGTGGCCTGCAAATCGCCCCGACGTGGATTAATTGGTTACGCCAGAGATTGTTCTGGACATAACACGCTGCTGTAACACGATTTCATGCAGCCACACCAGCAACACGCTGATCACGCAGGGTCCCAGTGAGGCGTCGTTGTTTCACGCCAGCCGCTTGGGGTACGAGTGCCCAAGGTTCGGATGAAAAAGGATTCAGGTGACTTAATTCCTGGACACTACAGCAAGCAGCGTAGTGTGCCTGGTTGGACCGAGAACTGGGAGAAGATGTTAATAATGCTGTCGGCTTTAATTGCGCCATTCAGTACGGAGACATTCCGTCATCACGGAGACATTCCGTCATCAGTACGGAGACATTCCGTCATCAGAACAGGCACACAACAGCCAAAAGGCGGTTCCTGTACGTCTGTGCGGAAGTGCCGTGTGCAGCTTGTCTTTTACCCGGTTACACTGCTTTGGCCCGTGTTGGTGGTCAGTTGTCGTTCCTTGGTGGATTCGCCGTTCGTCGTTCGTCGGTGGTTTCGTCGTTTGTTGATTTGTCATTTGTCGATCGTTGGTTCATTCGTCGTTTGTTGATCGTTTGTTGATTTGTCGTTGGTGGACCGCTGATTCGTTCGTGATTTGACGATCGTGGGCTGATTTATGATTTGTTGGTCGTTGGTTGAGTCATTGTTAATTGACCGTTGGTTGAGTCATCGTTTTCTGTCTTTGATAGATTCTTCATTTCAGCAGTGGCTCGTCCGGGATGTTGTTTCGTCGCGTCTGTCTCGGACACAGACTTTAAGAATGCCCCCCCACCCCACACACACACACACACACGCACGCACGCACGCACGCACGCACGCACGCACGCACGCACGCACGCACGCACGACGAGCACACACACACACACACACACACACACACACACACACACACACACACACACACACACACACACACACACCAAAAGAAACAAACAACAAATTTAAAAACAAAACAAAACAACAACAAAACGGGTCATTGGGACCAGCCAGCGTGTCCAATTCAGACTGTCATAGGGCGTGGCTTGGGGGGGGGACCGTGTCTGAAAACAGAATGTATGGACCCTTGCGCCTATTGCACGTTCAGAATGTTTCAGTGTGTGTAATCTTCTTGATGTCGCTTAAAAACCGCTTGTGACGCCCGCGGCTTGTGCGGGGATAATACGTCTTTATACATATATGACGCACACAAATGTTGGGGCGCTCCATCTTCAAAGTGGAGAGTAATTGAGGGTTGAGGCCATTCGGCTGCCGTAATGTGTGTGGTTGCGACTGGATTATATGTTGCCCTTTAACGATTCGGCCAGTTATGCGAGTTTTTTTGTATGAAAGACGTTATGAGAATGCACTCAGGGGGGAAACGTGTACCTGTTGAAAATTGCGTTTCTTTTTGAAAGGGGTTAAGCGAGAGAACCCCCTTCCCTCTCCACCATCTCTCTCTCTCTCTCTCTCTCTCTCTCTCTCTCTCTCTCTCTCTCTCTCTCTCTCTCTCTCTCACACACACACACACACACACACACACACACACAAAAAAATCGTCTTACACCCCCCTCCCCCTCCCCAGTCTCCCAGCTCCGCCCTACTTTAATATTTCATGTGGAAGAAGAAGAGTAACTGCTCCGTTCTCAACCGCAAAGACTCCGTGACGATCCTGCCGGGCCGAATGGGGAAGAGGTTATTTTGCTCGCTCCATTTCCCACGGCCCGAACTGATTTCACAGCCACAAGGCTGGGGAGTTTGGGAGAACAATAACTCTGCGAGGTCCCTGTTTCACGGGTTGTGGGCCCATTACCCCAGTTTGATGCAGTCGTCAAGCCGCGCCGGCATCACTCTGGGTAGGGGGGCACGGCTGTTTTAATTGGCCTGCTTTCTCGCTTGGTGCGGCACGGGTGGTGGCCAATCCGGCGGTGCCTGTACTGAAAACAGTGGCATAAAAACCTGCTGAGTTGTTTTTTGGTGTGTGTGGTGTGTGTGTGTGTGTGTGTGTGTGTGTGTGTGTGTGTGTGTTTTCCAGCAAGGAGGGCAAGCGCGAAATGGGGCATTTTAGCGAAGAGCCTAAGCAACAAAAGCAGAGGGCATTACGGATAGTCTCACCCTGTCGGGGATGTTTTTATACAGGGTGGCTGTCATATTCCCGCAGTTATGAACACGTAAAAGGACAGCGCTTTCGTGGGTGGCTTGTTCGCGAGTGCAGCAATCTTTCTGTTTTTTTAGTGTGTGTGTGTGTGTGTGTGTGTGTGTGTGTGTGTGTGTGTGTGTGTGTGTGTGTGTGTGTGTGCACGCACGCGTGCGTGTACGTGCGGGCGTGCATGCAGGCGTGTGTGTCAACACCGTTGTTTTTGTTTGTTTTTCTGCCTCTGTAGCTATCTGTTGGAAGTGTTTCCCAATTCTTCCCAGCCGTCCTCCTGTCTTTATACACAGATTTTGTACCGTGTATAGCTGTGGTTGGATATTAGTTATGATTATAGTATGCTCGTATAGTGTGTTGTCTGACGCTTATTTCCCCAGAATTGGGGCATCACGAACATCAGTATTGAGGACTCTTCTGCCGAGAGCTAAAAATCCTAATTCAACCCTAGAGTAAGTTAAAGCATTGCTTTGCCTGCTTCGCCCACTGCCAGCAGTTTGGCTCTTCTAGCTTCCGCCTCATTCAACTTCATTTTCCCCAGTCTTCATCAAACATAAAGTCACGTGTGTTTTTCTGATCACTGCGGCTTGCCGTTTGATGAACAGTGTTTCTGCCTGGAATGACCGTTGCCGTTGACTGAGTTTTAAATGCCACGTAGTCAACGTGGCGTTTACGGGTATAGTATTGGGTTTAAATTTCGATTCATCTAAACAGCTGTTTTAAAAAATAAAAAATAAAAAGAAGCTGAAGATACGAATCAGGCAAAACATACGCTAATATACAGAGGCAAGGAGTCACTGTGATTGCCTCAACAGTTCAAATCCAGATTCCGCGAACTCCGTTTGATGACTCGTGACTCGAGTATCGTGCGTTCTTGACTGATCTCGACAATGACCCAAAGTAGCTCCATTAATTAATTAATCCTTCTTTGGGCTTTATCTTCTGGAGGGAAGCTCTCGAGCCCTGAAGGACAAGTGTCCCAACGCCGGGTTGCGATGCCCGTACGCCACTCCGCTTTGACAGCGGGAAGTGCGTGCGTGCACGACATCTGAATGCGCGCCAGCCAATCGCTTTCAGCTTCCGAGTCACAGTCGTGCTGTTGGTTTCGTTTCCCTCGCAAATCGATAAAACACACTTCGGGACTTGCGTCCCCCGGGTTTACTCTCCTGCTTGATTAGATGGCTAATCGTTTACGCAACACGCGTGCGAACAGTCACAATACAAACAATCGTGGTTACTTTAGTTGGGTGTAGGGGGGTGGGAGGAGGTGGGGGTGGGGGGTTCGGGGGGGCGTTGGTGCGGGGGTCGGGGGGGGGGAAATAGACGAAATTTGTTGATTAAAACTTCACTGCGTTGCTTTGCTTCCCTTCCCGATGTTGTTCAATGATTAACTGCCACAAGGCCATTTACAGACGTCCGCCTTATTGTAATTGCCCGAAATTGACCAATCCAATGCTGCAAACGAGACGACCAATCAACGCCAACCTGAGCCCGGTGGCGAGGATACAAGGCGGCACCGTTCAAAATGGTCTTGGTCGGCTGTTTGGGGGCAGTATCGATTTCGAACGACCGCCGGGTATCTGTTGTGACAAGGTAATTGGTCAAGGGGTACTGGTTTACAAATGTTAGCATGTTGCTGCTGGAAACTCGATACGCTGTGTTGTGACAGCCGTAACCCTTGTCTCGAGAGCACGAATGGCGTCATTTTCGTATCGCTAAAAGCGCGACATTTCAAACATGCTAAAGCGCGAAAGAAAACTATACAGAAAATTCTGAAACTACTGTAATACGGCAGTCTCTTTCAATCTGCATGCTGTGACCGTAGCAGTGGCCTCTCTCTGTCTGTCTGTCTGTCTGTCTCTGTCTCTCTCTCTCTCTCTCTTGGTCTCTCTATATCACGCACGCACGCACGCAAGCACACACACACACACACACACACACACACACACACACACACACACACACACACACACACACACACACACACACACACACACACACACACACACACACACACACACACACACACACACACACACACCCTGAGTGACTGACTGACTGATTGACTGGCGAATGAAAAACAAAGAAACAAAAACGTAAGTCTAAGGATGGCGCGTACTAAATTAATCACTCGTTTCGTGGCAGGGCGTGTTTTAAAGGGTAATTACCTTTTGGAAGAGCCACAGACGTTAAGAATTACTTTTAAAAAGCTAACCTGGCCTCCTCCTCCTCCACTTCCTCCTTATGACTAAGTTTTTGTACTTCAGCTCCAAACTTTCAATTCTTTCAATCCTGTCTTCTCTAGTCTGCAAAGATAACTGTTTAGGGAATTGCCGTTCTGTGAGAGGTGTTCAGATCGATATGTGTCTCCGTTTTAGCTGATGGATTTGAGTGTTAAGAAGGAGGGTCAGCCAAGTGGCGGAGACATTCACGACGACGACCCGGCTTCAAATCCAGGCGGCCATTATGGCGGATTTGAGTTTGAAACCGTTATCTGTCAAGATTTGAACTCTCTCTGTGTCAACTCTCTCTCTCTCTCTCTCTCTCTCTCTCTCTCTCTCTCTCTCTCTCTCTCTCTCTCTCTCTCTCACGTGCGTGTGTGTGTGTGTGTGCGCGCGCGCGCGCACGTTTGTGTATGTGTTGTGTGTGTGTGTGTGCGCGCGCGCGCGTGCGTGTGTGTGTGTGAACTCAAAAACCCATGGTCTGATCTCAACGATAATTATACCAGTGTAGGTCTGCCTCGAAGCTATTAATAAGATCATGATTCGGGGTTACTTAGCTTGCAAGGTTTTTCAGTGGAAATTGCCCCCGAAGTTGACTCTTCAGCATACACGGTGTGCCGTCATTGGCCTTAATGACGTTTGGTCTTAAATTAAGTCCCGCAGATGAGAGTGTCGTCGTTAATCATAGCATGCACGTGGATTATCCATGGCGTTATACGTGTGATTTGTTGACTCGTGTTTTGCCCTGATTTAACCTTTCCCAGTGAGCTATAACCCACCCACCCGCATAACTCAGTGAGTGCATACCTCTCCCACGCACGCACGCGCACACGCACGCACGCACGCACGCACACACACACACACACACACACACACACCCCACACACCACACCGCCAGCCACACGCACGCACGCACGCACGCACGCAACAGAACACGCACGCACTCACACACACACACACACACACACACACACACACACACACACACACACACACACACACACCTACCTCCCAAGAAGGAAGATGTCGGGGGACGCCATTTGGAAGAAGGGGGCTGTGGTAACCCCCCCCCCCCCCCCCCCCCCCCCCCCCAGCTGGTGATGGACGTTGGGTCTGTTTAAAGACTTGCCTCAGGTGGTCCTTCTTTCCGCCCTTCCTGGGCCCTGCCCCCCACTTGCCCGCCAGCCGCCTGAAGGCCCGAGGGCCGCAATCCAGTGAAGGGTACGGAGGCCGCAACGTCAACGACCCGTCTGAACCCATCGATTCTCGCGGGGCTGGCAACCCGGCGCCACTGTGCCACCTAGGGGTGCAGTTGGGGTGGTACGTGGGTGTCAGTCTGTGTGCTGGGTGTGAGTATGGGTGGTGGGTGTGAGTCTGTGTGCTGGGTGTGAGTTTGGGTGGTGGGTGTGAGTCTGTGTGCTGGGTGTGAGTTTGGGTGGTGGGTGTGAGTCTGTGTGCTGGGTGTGAGTTTGGGTGGTGGGTGTGAGTCTATGCTGGGTGGTGGGTGTGAGTCTGGGTGGTGGGTGTGAGTTTGGGTGGTGGGTGTGAGTTTGTGTGGTGCGTGTGAGTTTGGATGGTGGTGTGAGTTTGTGTGGTGGTGTGAGTTTGTGTGGTTGGTGTGAGTTTGGGTGGTGGGTGTGAATTTGGATTGTGGTGTGAGTTTGTGCGCTGGGTGTGTGTTTGTGTGCTGGGTGTGAGTTTGGGTGCTGGGTGTGAGTTTGGGTAGCACGTGGGTGTGAGTTTTTGTGCTGGGTGTGAGTTTGGGTAGTGGTGTAAGTTTGTGTGCTGGGTGTAATTTGGGGTAGTACGTAGGTGTGAGTGTGTGTTGCTGGGTGTGAGTTTGGGTGGTGGTGTGAGCGTGTGTTGTGGTGGGTGTGAGATTGTGTGTGGTGGGCGTGAGAGTATGTGTGGCGGGTGCAAGTTTGGGTGGTGGGTGTGAGATTTTGGTGGTCGGTGTGAGACTGCGGGTGGAGTGGGCGGTGAAGAATCAGTCACCCTCCTCCACCTTCTCCTCCTCCATCTTCTTCTTCTGCTTCTCGATAGAACCGAAATACGGGTTGACTTGGCGTCTTGATCGTCTTCGTGTACCACAGCGGCACCAACGCACCCCAGCTACACCAGCTGAAATACTAATATACTGAAATGCAGATACATTGGAAAGGCGTTCACTAAGAAAAGCATAGCAAAAAACAAAACAAACAAACAAAAAAAGCGATGTCTTGGCCTTTGCTGGAAGCGCTGTGCCAATGGCCCCCCCCCCTCGCTGCGAAGTGGTCCGGGCGACTGGCGATGAGGAGTCCGTGACGTCCGCTGATTGCTTTCACATCTCTTATTGACCCGACCCCGGCTCCGGTTGTCATTGCCTTGTCGGCCGCTGGGGGGCGGATGGACACGACGTTTGATCGGCGTCGAGTTTTATCAGCTTGGAGGAGGGACGCCAAGGACGTCTGGGTCATCATCGTCACTGTGGACTTTGATGGCGGAGGGGCTGGGGGGGGGGGGGGTATAATTATTGATTTCTGGCTCTTGCTCCGACTTTGGAACGATTGGTTGTGATTGATGTTCCCCGTGGAGATGGTGATAATAAATTATCACAAGGAGTTAATGAACGAGGTCAGTTGGTGGTGGTGGTGGTGGTGGTGGTGGTGGTGGTGGTGGTGGCCACCAAAGTCGACGGACGGTTCGGGCCGGGGCGTCGAGGTGGTGGACGTGACGTCAGCGGTTAGCGAAGGAGTCTATAAATAGCTGGGACCCTGGGTGATTACCGGCCGTCCCGATGTGCATGACGTGACGACAGATCGAACTACGTTTACCGACCGCCGTTCCCTCCTGTTGTTTGGGCGTCGTGATTCCCCGCGCGTCGTTTGGAGTTCGTTTATCTGGCGTCGGCGTTGGAGGAAGCGGGTAGCGCGAGCAACTCGCTCTTGTCGGCCATTCCCCATTACATTAATTGCTGTTTAGTTCGCTGTGTGTGTGTGGGGGGGGAGGGGGAGGGGGGGGAGGGGGGGGAGGGGGGGGGGCGGAGCAGTTAGACTCAGTTTGGTCGTGAAAGTTTGTTCGTAGTTCGTTTTTAGTTCCGGAAGAGAGAGATGGGGGGGGGGGGGGGGATAGGGAGAAAAAAGTCACGTTCACTTGGTTATTTCCCAAAACAGGGTCGCTGTCTGTGGCAATGCACAGTTCTGGCATTAGTAGCAGAGTTGATTGACAGACGGCTTAAAACTGACTCGTCCCATGGCTCCGGGGGGTCTTACTGCAGTGGCAGCTAGTTCTGCGAGTCTCGGCAGACTGTAGAACCAACAGAACAAGTTGTTTTCCCTGTCCAGTTCTGCGAGTATCCGCAGACTGTAGGACAAACAGAACAAGTTGTTTTCCCTGTCCAGTTCTGCGAGTCTCGGCAGACTGTAGAACAAACAGAACAAGTTGTTTTCCCTGTCCAGTTCTGCGAGTCTCGGCAGACTGTAGAACAAACAGAACAAGTTGTTTTCCCTGTCCGGTTCTGCGAGTATCCGCAGACTGTAGGACAAACAGAACAAGTTGTTTTCCCTGTCCGGTTCTGCAAGTACCTGCAGACTGTAGGACAAACAGAACAAGTTGCCGGTTTTCCCTATCCAGTTCTGCAAGTCTCCGCAGCGATTGTAGGACAAACAGAACAAGTTGTTTTCCCTGTCCGGTTCTGCAAGTCTCCGCAGCGATTGTAGGACAAACAGAACAAGTTGCCGGTTTTCCCTGTCCAGTTCTGCAAGTCTCCGCAGCGACTGTAGGACAAACAGAACAAGTTGTTTTCCCTGTCCAGTTCTGCAAGTCTCGGCCAGCTTGCAATAACTTCTCTCGCACACGGACGTGTAGTTAGTGTGTGTGTGTGTGTGTGTGTGTGTGTGTGTGTGTGTGTGTGTGTGTGTGTGTGTGTGTGTGTGTTGTGTGGTGTGTGTGTGTGTGTTTTGTGGGGGTGGTGAGGCGCAGGCAGTCGCGCACGTGTGTGTGTGTGTGTGTGTGTGTGTGTGTGTGTGTGTGTGTGTGTGTGTGTGTTGTATGTTGGAGGGGGGTGGGGGGGTGTGGGGGGGGGAATTTGTGTGTGGTGCTATGTATGTTTGGGGTGGGGAGGTCTCTCTCTCTCTCTCTCTCTCTCTCTCTCTCTCTCTCTCTCTCTCTCTCTCTCTCTCTCTCTTCTCTCTCTTCTCTCTCTCTCTCCCCCCCCAATCCCTCCCTCCCTCTCTCCAAAGGGAGGGCGGGTACACGTTACATGACACACAGTCAGTCTTGTTGTTTGTATAGGCAGTAAGAAGGTGGAATCAGTGCTTAGTGAAGGAGCTGACGGCGGATGGAATGCGTGTTGTTTACCGTAGCATGCATACAGCTCTGGCAAGTGAGCGGAAGAGGAGGGGGAGGGGGGGTGGAGAACGGGGTGGCGGGGTAGAAGCAGAGCTGCTTCCCACAGTTCTAGGGTTCCTGGGAAACCCACATTAATCCCTGGAATTGGCCAACAGACGGGCCGTTTCCAGAGCGGTGTTTCGGTGGGGGGGGGGGGGTGGGGGGGGGGGGGAAGCTGTTCAATCACAGGCCGCGGCTGCCTGTTGAGCGCGCCCACAGGGCCGCAGTAAAGACGCGAAGGGCTGCAGTGTTTGAACAAGGTCAGCCGGCTCCGCAAGTGGCTTAGATAAGGACAAACGCCAGGGCAGGGACCCTTTTGAGACGCATGTGCCACAGGCCTAGACTTCAGACACTGCTGCTGCTGCTGCTGCATCAGTCTCACACTCCGAGCACCGCTTTCCGGCACCTTCCTCCAAGGAAGGATGTCTTAACCCAGTGCTTAGACTGAGTTTGCATCGGTCTCTCACTTGCACGAGCCGGAAGTGGGGTAGAATCACAATATTTCACACGTTTTTCGTGTGTGTTTCTACTTTTTATCCTTTATTATTATTATAACTATTGTTAATATTATTATTTTCTCTGAGAGAGAGAGAGAGAGAGAGAGAGAGAGAGAGAGAGAGAGAGAGAGTGTGTGTGTGTGTGTGTGTGTGTGTGTGTGTGTGTGTGTGTGTGTGTGTGTGCGCGCGCGCGCACCTGAGTGCGCTCTTAGCCGAATGGCCGATTGAGTGCCGCGTTGCACGTCCGCTTGGCTGAAGGTTATGGCGTATTAACTGTGACGGGCTGGATGGATCGGGGTTGCGTCATGCCAGGCCCACTGCTGCAGACGGGTCGAGCTGAACCCCCGTGTTGACAACAGCGCTTGCCACCGAGTTTTTCCTCCCCATCTGCTGCCTGCTACAAATACTCGCTGCCCGTCACCTGGCCACTCTACAATAACCTGTCGGGGCACGCTGACATTTGAACAATCAAAGAGGGATAAAAGCTGTTCGCATCGTGTGTTTGACGTGGGGACCGAGAGAAGAGCGTTTGATTTGGGGAAGGACGTGACAGGGCCATCGTCAGTCGGACGAACGTTGGAACTGTCTCCGGCGAAGGCAACGTTGGGAGATTCAGTTCTACGGGACGAAGCGCATATGGACTTTTCCGAGTGCCTAGGTACCATGCTTGAACTAAACCTAACTGTTGGGTTTAGTGCTAATTCTGCCCAGAAATAAAGTGACATCAGTGAAAGAGTCTGTTAAGTATCACCCATGTACTGACTTAGCAGTGCCCCCCACACGTGGCCCCTACACCGCCCCACCCACCCCCACCCCCACACACAAAGAGCGCGTGCGCACGTCTATGCCTTGACTTCTCTCATGATATGCCCACCCATGCAGGGTGGTATTTGCAGTGCCGGCAGTAATTCGCCAAAATGTCAACACACCACACACTCACACACACACACACACACACACACACACACACACACACACACACACACACACACACACACACACACACAACCCCCAAAACACTGACAAAACACACACACACACACACACACACACACACACACACACACACACACACACACACACACACACACACTCACTCACTCACTCACTCACTCACTCACTCACTCACAAACACGAATTAGCGTGATCATTTGCAGTGATTCGGCAAAATGTAAAACCAACAAGGAAAAAACCCATGCGGGTGGTAATTTGCAGTGCCTGCGGTGTTTTGCCCAGTCGTAAAAATATATATAGAAATAAAAGTAAAAACATAATAGCAAAACACCGAACCGCACCCCCATTTAAGTGCATGTTAAATGCAAGAGCATCCGATGGCAATGGGCTTCAGAATTTCCCACAGGGCTAAGCCGGGAAATGAGGCGCTTCAGAGCTGAGCCAACAAAGTCACGGCGGCATGGGCGAGCTAGCTCGCTGACAGGCATGTACTGGATTGTTTGCCTTCTCTTGTGGTTGCAGGTCGCCGTCAGACCCCAGTCAGAGGTACATCACTGGATTGTTTGCCTTCTCTTGTGGTTGCAGGTCGCCGTCAGACCCCAGCCAGAGGTACATCACTGGATTGTTTGCCTTCTCTTGTGGTTGCAGGTCGCCGTCAGACCCCTGTCAGAGGTACATCACTGGATTGTTTGCCTTCTCTTTTGGTTGCAGGTCGCCGTCAGACCCCAGTCAGAGGTACATCACTGGATTGTTTGCCTTCTCTTGTGGTTGCAGGTCGCCGTCAGACCCCTGTCAGAGGTACATCACTGGATTGTTTGCCTTCTCTTTTGGTTGCAGGTCGCCGTCAGACCCCAGTCAGAGGTACATCAAGAGAATAGTGGCTCTCGAGGGGGACACTGTCAAGTAAGTCGTCCTGTTGGAATACTTCGTCATCATCATCATCATCAGTCATCATCATCCCATCATCATCATCACCTTTTGTATAATAATAGTATCCAACATTTTGAAGACTCGGTCTGACGCTTTTACTGCATGCAGGGTTATTTTGTTCTTTCTGTGAAAAGAACTAAACTCCACCTAACTCTGACATGGACTTTAGGATTTCAACGTAATAATAATAATAATAATGTACATTTATCATGCGATCGTCAACGCCCTGAGCGCTCACATGATACATATTAACCTAAATATGATATTCTATACACATGCATGCGTGTTTGTGTGTGTGTGTGTGTTTTGTTGTTGTTGTTGTTTTATACGTGTACACACACGTGGGACCGCGGCCGTCTATAGTCTCATCCGAAGGACGTTTTGTAGAGTGCGCAGGATTTGACTCCGGAGAAACCTCGGGGCGGCCGCCAAGCCTAGCTAGCGCGTAACGGTCAGCCATCCATGTGGTGCCCTTTTCTTTCTTGGTGCTTTACGTCCACGGAGGCGAGATGGCCTATTAGGGACGGGGACAGTGGGAAGGGGCCGACAGAGTGAAGGCTCGACCGCGGAAACCGCCCGAAAAAACAGGAGAGACCGTGGACCGCCGCCAGAACAATGGAAGTGTTAGGGCGGTGTCCCCTCGCCATTGCCCAGCGACTTGTGCACTCTGCAATTGCTGTTTCAACTGCTGTGCTTGGCCAGAGTCACAAAGACAATGTCCGTGCACTGCTGTTGACGAACAACTTGGACAACTCAAGCAAAGGAAGTCCAGCTTTCTTAGCCCAGCTCCACCTCCCTACGCATGATCTCTCTGGGCTAAGTTGAGGGTCCAGCTACACCTCCCTCCTCTAAGATCTCTTGATCTTTTGATCTCGCCTGGAACCCCTGCGTGGGGTGGTGCCCACGCTCGGTCGGGCTTTTAACCTTTGGCTTTCCGGAAGAGTGCTCTCGCTTCTTCGCCACCCATTCTCCACTGACGAAGATGCTTGCGATCTCCCTAAGATTAGTTGGTGGTGGTGAAAAGAAATGGGACACGAAGGAAGGAAATGACTCATTTTAGACAGAGATGAGTGGAGTGGATGATGAACCGTGTAGTCCTACGTGAAGCAAAGCAACTTAATTCGTTCATTTTCCTGATGTGTCACGTGGCATTCGGTGCTGCCGATTGGAAATCTTGCCACTTCCTGTTTGGGATAGGGTCGTTCGTACTCACCCCCCCCCAACCCTCCGCCCATCGCACTCCCCCCCCCCCCACCCCTCTTGAAATCCTGGTACTTCCAATTGAGTGATCCATTGTACCCCCCCCAAACCCCGCTTGAAATCCTGCCACTTTCTGTTCCAATGAGATAGGGTCTATTGTAAACCCACCCACCCCTCCGAAATCCTGCCAATTTCTACTCGAGATTAGGTCCACTGTCCCACTCCCTCCCCCCCCCCCCCCCCCTTTAAACCCTGCCACTTCTGTTCGATTGAGGTAGGAAGTCCGTTAACCTCCCCCCCGCTCCCCACCCCCCCCCCCGAACCCCACCCCCATTTAAAATCCTACCACTTCCTATTTGAGAAAGGTAGGGTTCCCCCCCCCACCACCACACACACACACACACACACACACACACACACCACACATTTACTTCGACATTTTCGTCACTGCGTCACTATTTCACCGTTTATCTTTGCACTTCCGTCTGGTTTATCACCCGCGGCCAGTGCATTTCCGCTGAGTGCACGGCGGCAACAGTGCGCAGACATGAATAATTATGTGTGCTCTTCCATCCACCCGGCAACCACGGTGACAGTGGGCACACACACACACACACGCACGCACGCACGCACGCGCACGCACCGCACACACTGACACACACGCACGAACGCACGCACGCACGCACGCACGCACACACACACACACGCACACACTGACACGCACACACTGACACGCACGCACGCACGCACGCACGCACGCACACACACACACACACACACACACACACACACACACACACACACACACACACACACACACACTACACTACAACTTTGAATCCAAGGCAAAAACAACAACAGACATGAATAATTATGTGTGCTCTTCCATCCACCCGGCAACCACGGTGACAGTGGGCACACACACACACCACGCACGCACGCACGCACGCACCGACACGCACGCACGAACGCACGCACGCACACACACCACACACACACACACACACACACACACACACACACACACACTGACACGCACGCACGCACGCACACACACACACGCACACACACACACTACACTACAACTTTGAATCCAAGGCAAAAAAACAAACAAACAAAAAAGGACCAAATCTCACGCGAGCGCGTTTCTCGTGCAAATCACAAACGGCATAATTGATTTGTGTTCGTATACATGTACTACTACTATACCGCTGCTTGCTCGGGATTTCTACACAAGCAGCGCCGCCTGGCCGTGGTGTTGGGGGCCGGCCTTCGCGTGACGGGAACACGACTCCGACACGTCCCCCTGTGCCCCGTGGCACACTTTCTCATGACCGCCCCGCCAAACAGAGGTGGCGCGCACGTTTTGGGACCGGGATGCAATTTTCATAGTGTTGTCAATGCAAGATTCAGCAGGTGCGTTGATTGCGCGAGGCGAGCGGCGAGGGTTAGCTGGTGCGTGTGCGTGCGTGTGTGTGTGTGTGTAGTGTTTTCGGGTAGTGTTGCGTTGCACGTGCTGCGGCGGCGGTCAGGCGTAGCGCGGGGTTGCCGTCGGTCGGTGTGACTGAGTCCTAACAATGCCTTTGTCGTGTTTTGTACGGACCCTCGCTGCTGCTTCAGCGGCGTGATCGACACATGTGGCCTGAGCGTAAGGTCACGACTGGTTGAGACTGAGACTGAGACGCGGTACCATGAACATCTTCACTGTCTGATCGGTGTGACGCGTCCTCCATCTTGATGAGGGGTTTGCGGTTATTGGTTTAGTTGTCAGGCCAGTCCCGACGTTAGTGCTGTTCTCAGTAGTTTTGGGGGTGCCTTGCACCCGCCGAAAAAGGGGTACCTGGGAGAGGGAGAGGGAGGACGGAGGGAAAGAGGGAAGGTATGACTGTAAAAGGGTGTGTGTAGTGGGGGGGGGGTACATGCGTGCGTGTGTGTGTGTGTGTGTGTGTGTGTGTGTGTTTGGTCAGTGTTGGGTTGTCGTCGTTCAGCCGAAGATTGTAGGCACAACTTGCACTATTATGACATTATTTTGCGTTTTCTTACGCTGTTTTACTCAAACTTGCATAAGCTGCATATATAGGAATAGGCAAGCCATTTTGTGCCTTGCAAACAATGTGGCTATAACATTTATTACGCGTGCCTGTGTCTTCTCAGAACACTGAACAGAGGGAAGTGGGTGGTGGTCCCGACTGGTCACTGCTGGGTGGAGGGCGACCACCATGGACGTAGCGTGGACAGCAACGTCTTCGGACCTGTACGTTTACCCGCATTCATCACCTCTGCAGACACTTGACATTTTGTAATGTGTCATATCTGGTCTGAAACCTTCAGCCCTGTCTCTCTTTTGTCATGATTTTGTTGGTGGTGGTGGTTGTGTGTGTGTGTGTTTTTTTTTTTTGGGGGGTGGTGGTTGTTTTTGTTGTTGTTGTTGTTGTTTTTTCCTTCTGTTTCTTTCTCCCTCCCTCCCTCCCCCCTTCTTCTTCTTCTTCCTCTCTCTCTCTCTCTCTCTCTCTCTCTCTCTCTCTCTCTCTCTCTCTCTCTCTCTCTCTCTCTCTCTCTTTTTCGCTGCTGCTGTTTGACCTTCTGACAGTAGGTCTCCACAGAACCATGTTTTAACAGCCAAGACCAACGAGGCCACGTGTGTCTCTGAAACCCACTACACTTTACTCGTCATTGGGGGGGGAGGAGAGAGAGATTAATAATAAAAATCAAAGTTTGTTAAAGAGAGAGGGGGGGGGAGAGAAACAGTATTTTCGCAGATATAGGGATTGACTACACAAACCATGACAGATTTCAGTGCCATTACGCACCTGAACATCACAGGCAGCTCAGCCAGAACACCCTGACACGCGCGTTCCTCGTGAGCGCTGACTGCTCAGTCCCTCAAATCACGCGCCACGCGGAACGCATACAATTTGTAGTTTCAGTGTTTGCTTGCCTGCTTGTGTGTGCAGATTTCTACAGGACTGATCACGGGCAAGGCCACCTACATCGTGTGGCCGCCCCACCGCTGGGGCCGCCTGGAGGTGCAGCCGCCAGGCACGGAGAGGGTCTACCAGTCCAAGGCCTGCTTTGGTCAGTGACCCCGGGCGCCAGCACGCTAGTCCAGCCGTCTGTATCAACAGTACTGTCTGCTTCCCCGCCGCCACTGATGGACCATTTTGTCTGCCGTTGACCATCGTGGCCACTGGGCGTGGTGGTGTACGTGGGTCTTTTTGTGTCTACAGTTGACCGTCTTGGCCACCGGGCGTGGTGGTGTACGTGGGTCTTTTTGTGTCTACAGTTGACCGTCTTGGCCACCAGACGTTGTAGTGTGGGTCGTTGGGCCACCAGGCGTTGTTGTGTGGGTCGTTTGTCCACCAGGCGTTGTGGTGTGGGTCGTTTTGTGCCTACAGTTGACCGTCTTGGCCACCAGGCGTTGTTGTAGTGTGGGTCGTTTGGCCACCAGGCGTTGTAGTGTGGGTCGTTTTGTGTCTACAGTTGACCGTCTTGGCCACCAGGCGTGGTGGTGTACATGGGTCACTTTCTGTCTACGGTTGACCGTCCCAACCAAGCGTGGTGGTGTGGGTCATTTGGTATTTACAGTTGACCGTCTTGATCACCAAGTATGATGGGGTGGATCATTTGGTATTTACAGTTGAACGTCTTGACCACCAAGTATGATGGTGTGGGTCATTTCGTATTTACAGTTGACCATATTGACCACCAGGCGTGGTGGTGTGGGTCATTTGGTATTTACAGTTGACCGTCTTGACCACCAAGTATGGTGGTGTGGGTCATTTGGTATTTACAGTTGACTGTCTTGACCACCAAGTATAGTGGTGTTGGTCTTTTGGTATTTACAGTTGACCGTCTTGGCCACCAGGTGCCAACATACACGGGGAGGTGTTTGTGGGTCATTTTGTGTCTACAGTTTACTGTCTTGACGACCAGACATGGTGGTGTGGATCATTTTGTCTACAGTAACAGTTGGCCGTCTATATGTGTCAGCTGGTATGCGTAATGATGTGGATCATTTTGTCAACAGCTATAGTTGACTGCATCTTAGCCGCATCACAGTTGGTGATGTGGATCATTCTGTCTCCAGTTGACTGTCCTGGCCACCAGGTATAATAATAATGGATCACTTTGTCAGCAAATGGTTGATTGGCTGTGTCTTGGCCACCAAGCATGATAATAGTTATGGATCATTTTGACAGCAAACAGTTGACTGGCTGTGACAGGTCTTGGCCACCATGCAAGATGATGTGGATCATTATTTTTGTTAACAAACAGTTGACTGGTCTTGGCCACCATGCAAAATGGTGTGGATCATTATTTTTGTTAACAAACAGTTGGCTGGTCTTGGTCACCATGCAAAATGATGTGGATCATCTTGTCCAGTCTTCTCATCAGAAGCAAGATCTGTGACTGTTTCTATGGGTAATCCTGGTGATGGGTAGTGGTTTTCACATTTCATTTTGCTGCGTTAATCTCTTAATGTGCCATTTTAATTCTCACCGGGATCATTGTAATTGCTGGATGAGTGAAGGCACTGCGGCAGAATGACAGAAATAAAATTCTGTGTTCTGGCTGTACATGTAGCTGCAGAGAATGGCTGTTGCTCGGATCATTTGGATGGCTCTGACCACTTGAAGTTTGTGAGCTCTCAACCTTTGTGCTGAATCCTGCCATGTGAGCTCTCAACCATTGTGCTGAATCCTGCCATGTGAGCTCTCAACCATTGTGCTGAATCCTGCCACTGAGCTTCACCCTGAAGAAGACAGCTAGACAGCAAGATGACTTTACTTCAGTCTGCACAGACTCCAGTTTTATGTCCAGATGTTCCACAAAGAGCGTCAGCCTGCAGAAGACAGCTAGACAGCAAGATGACTTTACTTCAGTCTGCACAGACCCAGTTTTATGTCCAGATGTTCCACAAAGAGCGTCACCCTGCAGAAGACAGATAGCAACATGGCTTTACCTCATGCACAGACTCCCGTTTTATGTCCAGATGTTCCCAAAAGAACAGAAGATAGACAGCAAGATGACTTTACCTCATTCTACTCAGATTCAAGTTTACGTCAAAAGATTCTCAAAAGAGATTTCACCCAGATTTGTTGTAAATGGTAGTTGGTAGAAAATGAATGAGACAGCTTGGTACTATAGCAATGAGATAATTTATGCACTTGAATAAACTGGTCCTGTCTTTCATCGTCTTCACCAAACAGATTGACTTTTTATCTTAACCTTGTGCCGCAGTACTTGTGAAAATGGACCCACTGTTAGGCAGATGGCATTTCCTGGTCATCTGCATTTAGACTGGATCCGTTTTGGTAGGTACCATGGCTTAAGTTGATGACAAAATGTTCAAGCACTTGGTGGAACAGAAGGAGGTTCAGTTGTAGATGAAGGAAGCAGTCTGAGTCCATTCAATTGGATTAAATTGAATCAGAATGCACAATGTCCAATCTCAGTGGACTCTTTTGCATTGACACTTTGGTGAGCATGCAGTCCCTTTGTCACACAACTTCAGCTCATTTTCTGGTCTTCCTTCTGTTTTCTTTCCTTTTCTGTACCATCGTCAGCATGAGAGTGATTTTTGCTGCGGAAATGTCACAGAGCCATTTCATCAACTTGAAATCAGGGAATGCTTCTGAAGGCCAGTGTGTCCTGAATAATTCACTAATGTATAAGAACCTCCATGACATGTAACTGGCTGTTATTATGTAATGTTGGGTGACAAGCATTGATTCTGATACTGCACAGGCGCTGGGATGGCAAAATGAAAACAAAACACCCCAGGAATCCGAGCGAAAAGAGCTGGCATTGTTTTGCAATGAAACACTACAAATGAACATCGTACAAATACTGGTAATATTTGTGGTTACCACCAGGTGCTTCTGAGTGGGAAACTACATCCGTGCCAGGGCTTTGACCACTGCACGTAAGCTGCCCACCTCCCTTGTTATGGAACATTGTCAGTGCCATGCAAGTGAAACTGGACGGCCAAGACGGCCAAACTGGCGTGAAGCCAGAAAGACAACTTCAGAAAGACAAGACAGACATGTTACAGAATAATTCATTGTCAGTGATTTTTATTTCACTGCAAGCAGAAGCATTCTGTCGCTGCGCCCTCAACTGAAACCGGATACTTAGCATGTTCTTTGTGGTGGTCAATGTGTTCCTATGAAGAGGGCAGTGTCTTAGAAGGGTTACATCCCTTTGTGGCAAAACTACCCCCCTGCATTAGGCAGTATTTTACAGTATATAGTGAAGAAGGAATGCACGTGTAGACTAGACCATGTTCATCCATACTGGTATTAAGAGGGAGTGGTGGTGTTGCTGTCCAATGGTCAGCTTCATTCTGGCAGTTTGAGAATGAGGAATTTTGCTAAACTGGTTGCCCCATGACTTCCTGGTTTGGAAATATTCAGTTATTTTCACCTTTGCATTTAGCTGTGAAGAATGACATGTATACATGTTGTTTTCAAGATCATTTGATTTTTGGCATGAGCCATTTTGGCCAAGCAGTAAGGTGCTAGGCTGTTGAGCAGATGGACATCAGTTTGATTCTGCTTAGGTTCTCTTTTTTCATCAAACATTGTGGTTTGTGGACACTGTCTTGTGACTTTGTCCCCACACCCACAGCCCCACCCCACCCTCCCCAAATTATTGAAACACTAAAATGGCTCACACCACTGCCCATCTTAATGCAGAATGATTCTGGTGATGAAGGTGTAGTATGAGGTATAGTTCCCCCTTCCTCCCATCTCCTTGGATACCGGTCCCAGCCAGTATCTCTTCAGAGACAGTTCACCTGGCACTAAGCAAGTCTAACCAAGAGAGAGAGAGATAGCGTTTCAATACCACCAATGATCTTTTGGTGGTATTGAAAATGGTCTTGAATAAATGAACCATAATTTATATTGCGCATAAAAAAAACTTCTGCACACGAGTATTCCTGTTCACAGAACAGACTTCAAACAGGTCAAACATTTTTTTTCTTCTTTTTTTCTTCTTCTTCTTGAAGTATATTTAAATTTTGATAGATTGATTTACCTTGACAAACAGTTTTAAAAATGAGAATATATATTTTTCTTTGTATTGATATATTTAGACTTTTGTTCAAAGTTCTGCTAAATATATTATAAGTTTCAGGGGAGTACATTTACTGGAACTGTTATATATGCAAATGTGAAAATGAGAGGTTGAAGTCAAATTCAGTCCTAGCTAAGTGAACCTTCCATGACGTGTGTACCCTCTTCTCACAAACCTGCAACATAACAGTTTGAACATGTGTCACAAAAGAAGAGAAATGTACATTAATAAATAGCTTGCCCTGTTTGTGTTTTCATTTTCATTCATCTTCTGCTCTCTTTTTTTGGGTGGGTGGGTGGGGGGGGGGGGGGGGGGGGTCATTTGTTTTGTTGTTTTGAATGAGATGACATTTTATATTCAAGAAACAGCTACAAATTGTCAAAGGCTAATGCTTTGACAAAGGCTTACTACAGGAATGGAAATGATTTGGAAAGACAGACCTTTGTGATGTAGCCCAGAAACTGTCTGTAGTAATCCTTTTACTGACAAAAAGAACACCTGTGACATAATTCAAGGTGGTGCCAACAGCGTCACTGCTGAGAAAGAATGGACAATCATTACAGCCAAACAGAGAACTAGGAAGAGTTTGGATGAAACACAACTGATCATCAGTATATATTCACTGCAATTTTTGGCACTTGCAGGCAATGTAAATGAAATGTTCTGTTTTATCCGAGTACTACTTCTCAGTGTTCAACCAATACATTGTAGTGGGAAAACTTCTTCTTTTCCTGAACATTTTAGTCCAAAAAAGCACGGATGCTCTGCTAGTCCAGTCATGATGACATTTTGTGTCGTATTTTTGGTTTGTTTTTTGGTATCACACACAGTTCAAGTTTAGTTGTAACTGTGTCCATTTGTTCAGGAAGTCTATGTGTCTGTCAGTATTGCATATCAGGCATTTCTTCTCCTTTGGTGTACTGCATCATATTAATGTACAACAAAGTGTGGAACTGCATGAGTTCCACATTCAGTCTTCCAGTGTGTGTTCATTGTATATTGTTCTGCAGGATGAAAGGATGGGGTGGGGCACTACAACGCAGTTGCGTTGTTACTGGTGACAGGTACAGGTACTGCACACTCGCATTGTAAACATTGACAGTAATAAATATTTTTGTTCAGCCTCTCTCTCTCTCGTTCTTCCTCTCTCACACATTCCTTGGAATTTCCACAGGACACTCACCAACCTGCATAAGTAACACATAAAAAGAGGGAATTGAGAGTTCACCCACAATTATTTTGACTCATTAGATGTTCAGTGGGGGTGGGGTGAGGGGTGTTGGGGGTGTGAAGGATGTACTGTGAACTGAATTGCAATAATGAAAATGGAACAGTGCACGCCCAGATGGTACGTACCGTAGACAACACTATGCCCCTGGCGTGCAGAACTTGTGAAGACTTCAGGTCAAGGCAGGAACACTCAGTTGTGACTGCATGAAGCATATATACATGTATGTATATATATATATATATGCATACCAACATGGCTGTGAAGATCCTACAGTCATGTTTCAGTCTGTCAGTATGTCAGAGCTATGTTTTGTTTTCATCCAGAGGTGACCCTGTGCGGTAAGCAGGAAGTTAAAAATCCAGTTACTAAGTTCTGTTGGTGCATCTGTACTTCAACTCACGCTCAGCATAGCTTACTCTCAGGGCAAAACAACTAGGATGCATGAAATGTGTGCTTGCAAGACAAATGCCTGATTGGTGTAGGTGAGACAGTTGAAGGGAGAAGAGAAGAGATTTCCCCTTAAAGTCAGTTCTTTCCCATTAGTGGATCATCTTGTGTGCTGTGGTTACTTGCACTGCAGACATGAGCTGATTGTTTGGTCAACTGTGAGCATAGTATTGGGTCAGTTGCATTTTATTTTATAGTTCATGCTAATAATACTTTGGGACATAATACTAATAGTAATACCAAAGATTTTAGGTTTTTGTTTTGTTTTGTAATGTGTGCTGTGTACTGCACATGTTTTATATATTTATATGTAATGTGTGTGTGTGTGTGCGTGCATGTGTTTGTGTGTGTTACACTGTACATACATTATAGTGCATGTGTACCAATGGATTGTAGACAACAATATACCACTTGCCACCAGAAGAAACCCTGAGATTTCTTTTCACACTTGCAGACTTTGTATCCATATGGTATAAGCAATACATTGACATGAAGTAGGTTTTAAATATAAGATTGATCTGGTCCATGATGTTACTGTGTAAAAGACAAATACTGGCTTCATATCGTATATATGATCACTTTTGACTATGAATGCCATCACATGCATGAATTATTCCTGTGTATGGAACAAACCTTAAAAAACAAAACAAAGACAGCATTTTGAGGCTGATGTTTCAAAGATGCACCATTTGATTACCAACAGTCTAGTCAGTCATTGTTACTATACTTATTGCTGCAACTTTCATTCACAACCTCTGCATATTGACTATAAAAAAAAAAGGCCAACCTCACACTAGAAAACTGAAGAGGTGGTATGAACCCAGCTGTTACATTGAAGCCCATGCACACAAAGTTCAAAGTTATAAAAAAATGTTTATTAAGGAAACAGGGCTGATGACCTCAGATCATTGCCAGGTACAGTAAATATGATTGTGTGATGATTCCAAGAACAGCTGCCCATAAAATTAGAGGCAAGTCTTCTTTCTTTTTCAGTATTGTAATACATGTGTTGTACACAAATACAACAAAATGTCTGCAAGTGCAAAAAAGATTTCTTCCCAGCTTATGTGCTTGAAAAAATATTACCCATTTATTGTAGGTGTGTGTGTGTGTAATAACTATATATATGATGTTCATTGAAACTGTTTACTGTGCTAAGCATGCTTGATTTACTGTGTTAACATGCTCAGTTTCAACTAGGGAGGAAAAAAACAAACTAGTTGTATGTGATCAGTACAGATATCAGACACAAATGGTTGAAAATGATGTTCCATATACTCGTGCTATATATATATAGTTTTACTGATGATCACACTTCAAAATAGCATTCCTGAAGGTAATGCCGAATGGGAAATACACATCAAGACACCAGCTGGCCTGAAAACATGGAACGTGGTGCTTCTGGCAATATTTGTGTAACAGAAATGCTTTATTTTGAATTTGAATTTGAGCTTCTTAGGGTGCAGCCATCTTGGTTCACTCTTCACCACTGAAAAACAGAAAAAAGTTGGCTTAATGATGACATGCTATGCTCCCTCCCACATGTCAGGCCAGAAAGTTGGCCCACAAAAGAACAAGCTAGACAAGTCAGTCAGTATGATCATCCCTCACAGGGCAATTCTGTGACAAGTCTGGGGAAAGCTTTTTGTGACTTTTGGGTGAGGGTGTTTCTAGAATCTAAAATATTTACATTCACACCTGTTTTCCACTTCATTTGTCAGGTCACAGCAGCATTGGAAATGTGAAACTGAGGAGGGTGGGTTTTGCTGTCTAAGTAATAGAAGCAACAAAGGTGGTGACCACATGGACGCCATCAATGACTTCACATAGCAATGATGACACAGCACAGTGATAATCAGGGTTGTGCTTAATGCAGATCTTCTTCCTCTTCCTTTTAAGAGCTGGGCCTCATTGGGTGTGACTGGCTCTCAAGGCATTCAGGAGCACCAGTGAAAACACACACACACACACACATTCTTATCCAACTGAGTTTAAACTGTACGTGACTGTTGCATATATATGTTCATGTGTGTGTGTGTGTGGACATGATCATGCGCACAATAGTGGAGTCCCCTAATTAGCGACCACCCTGATGAGAGCTAGACCACCCCACCTTAAAAGCCACCACTTTCTTTTTCCTTTTAACTGTTCCCTTCCATATTTCCACATAATACGAGAGTTCCTGACCAAGGACCAGCCACCTCACTGAAGACCACTTTCCTTTCTTTTTTATGGTGGTCTCATAGAGTGGTTTTGACCACCATGACGATACAATAATAATAATATATAAAGTGACTGTCAGTAAAACCTGAATATATATTGTTGCTGGTTTGTGATTTGCTTCATGAGCATGGTCTTTGTCATGTACAGTGCAGATTAAGATCCTCTCTGGAGTTGGACACATTTATGAACGCAGGTTTCAAATAATCCTGCAGCTGGTGGGGGGGGAGGGGGGGGGACTCACACCACTGAAGTACTATTTTCATGATCTGAATGTGTTTTTTCTCAGAGATTTGCTTTTCTTGCTCATTACACTTAAGTATGACATAATTATTGGGTAGGAGAAGCCCTGCCACTATGGCAGTCCTACAGTTTCACCAACACTTAATACTTTGGGTAAATAATACGAGTACCAACTTCCACCCACCAGTTTTCAGCCTCACATTATTCTCAAAATGGAACTGCGCACCTGTTCACATATGGTTAGAAGCAAAAACATAGCAACAGTGTCACAGTATTTTTGGAGATCTGCAATGCTTTGTAATTTAGGATCACTTTGTTGCACAGTTCTCTTGCTGTACATGTGTGTGGGGTGTGTGTGTGTGTGTGTTTGTGTGTGTGAGAGAGAGAGAGAGAGAGAAGGACAGAGAAAAAGGAAAATGTGTTCATTTATACTCTTGATGTTAAAGTAGCTGTGATGCAATGGGAACTGTGTGATGGTCAGTGATTTGTGGAACAGGAATTATTTCTAAGTACGTTAAAAATGAAAAAGACTGAATAAAATATATCAGCAAATGATGATACTGTGTTGGATTTGGATCAGTATGATGTTGCTCATGAATGTCAGTCAGTTATGACTATCATTTTGATGTGATCCAGCTGACTGCATGCTGCATTGTTCACACAATGCTGTTCTTGAGTCACAGTATAACTACCACATGTTTCCATTTTATTTATTTTCTCTCTCTTTTTTCTTTCTTTCATCTTTCCATTTCTTCAATCATTCTACCTGTTTTGTCATTGTGGATTTTTTGCTGTTTTTCTTGCTGATCATTCTACTTGTTTTGTTGTTGTTGATTTGTTGCTGTGTGTCTTGCTGATCATTCTACTTGTCTTGATGGTGTCAGTATGTTACTATTTGTCTTGCTGATCATTCTACTTGTTTTGTTGTTGTCAGTTTGTTGCTGTGTGTCTTGCTGATCATTCTACTTGTCTTGTTGGTGTCAGTATGTTACTATTTGTCTTGCTGATCATTCTACTTGTTTTGTTGTTGTCAGTTTGTTGCTGTGTGTCTTGCTGATCATTCTACTTGTCTTGTTGGTGTCAGTATGTTACTATGTGTCTTGCTGATCATTCTACTTGTTGGTGTCAATATGTTACTATTTGTCTTGCTGATCATTCTACTTGTTTTGTTGTTGTCAGTTTGTTGCTGTGTGTCTTGCTGATCATTCTACTTGTCTTGTTGGTGTCAATATGTTACTATGTGTCTTGCTGATCATTCTACTTGTCTTGTTGGTGTCAATATGTTACTATTTGTCTTGCTGATCATTCTACTTGTTTTGTTGTTGATTTGTTGCTGTTTTGTCAGTGCGACAGTTATTTTTGCTGTTGATGGTCAAATTGTCAAACACTTGAGGAACATCTACATTAGTTTGCCAGAACAGGTACTCCATGTACAATTGTGAGCATGCACACATCGGTTTCATGCAGCACCTCAGTTGGTTATCTCATCTGAAAGACCAGAGACTTAGTTCAACACCTTGAGGGTAACAGGGGAGGGGAAAAAATATGCCACCTGGATCTGAACCTGTAACTTCTCTACCTGGATGCAGTGTCTCCTCTATTTGCCACATCAATTCCCTCAGTCAGTCATTGTCAAAAAATGACCACTTCAAAGTGACTCGCAACAGGCATACATTTTTATTCAAACATCTAAGTACAGACAAACAGTCACTCACATCAGTTACCTAACTCAAGCATAAAGGGAAAGAAATCGGTTACACATGACGTACCATGAAAGGGCGTAGTTACGTGCAAAACGTCACGTTGTTAAGGTTATGATCCACTTTCGCTCACTACACATGCAGTCATGTAACTGCATGATGTAGCATGTCACTGAAGAGATGTCATGCAGCATGATATGCCACTCATTCATGCTGTGATTAACGGATAGGTAAGTGTGGGGAGCTGTTGCCGTTGAATGGCAGACGCCAGTGACAAAGGAATGGCAGCATTATTATTACTCCGCTGAAGCCAGAATGAAAGCTGTGACATCACCATTCATGATAATGAAAAAAAAAGATCCTTCCTAGCACCAGACATAGTTCACCCTAAAAAAAAAGATAAGTGGATTAGCTCTCCATTTCATTTTTCATTGTTTTTCACCATTTAATTGTTGTTTGTCATTAGCTCTCCGTCCCATTTTTCTTTTCTTTCACCATTTGTTTAAGTGCCATTTTGATAAAGAGGATTACCCTGAAAATGTGCATGTTGTTTTTTTGTCCCAATAAACAGCATTCTTTTGAACATTTTATGGGTTTGGATTTCATGATAATGATGCAAATAAAAATACGTAATATTTTTGATTGCGTTTAACATGTAGTCTTGGTTTAGCAGATCAAATACATTACATACTGGTAGTGGGCTTGGCTTACCAAGACTGATAATATATCATACAATACACAATTTTCATTGGCTATCAACAGCTTGTGTCAGATCAGAGCAAGTCTGAAACCTAAATTACATGATCAGTTCTGCAACAATGACATCACAGTCTATAATTTCCCATAGCAACAGATCGTACATCATATCATCTAAGTGGATCATAGTCTTTAACACTAAACATCATCAAAACTCTCACACACAAAATGGGCTCATAGCCTAACACAATAAACCACTGTCATATCCTCTCACATGAACACACACTCATGCACATACATAGCAAAAACTAAATACATGGCAAGTTAAAAGGGTTTCATTTGTCTACAAACCAATAATGATCGAGGCAAGATTAATCAAACATTAATGAGAGCAAGAACAGTTACATTTCATTAAGACGCGGACTTTTTACCATGTTATAATAATCATCACAGAATAAGGGCACAAAAACAAAAAAACAAAATAAATTTTAAAAATACAGCTGGAATAACCCTGATCATTATGATGACAAGTACATTTCAGTTGTTAGACAAAAAGAATAAAAGTTAGTGTCATTCTTAAGCCCCAAACAGGTTCTTAAACTTTAATATATGGCACCATTTGTACAGGTACAATACTTTTGAAATCAAACTGCCAACCCCTCTCTCTCTCTCTCTTCCACACATCTTCTCTCTGACCAGTTGGTTTGTTAGTTCTTGGATTTTAACATCCTTTCAAGTGTATAGCAGCACACACATCATTTGAAACTACCAAGAGTTGACAGGTTTAGTAAAGGGGCAAAGTTACTTTTTTTTTTCAATCTTCAAATTGAGCTGCCACTCAACTTGATATGCACATTGCTGCAGAAAAAGAAGGGAAAAAAAAGAAAAGAAAAAAAGAAGAAGAAAGGTCAACAATGCTTCCTTCTTCCTCTTCCATTATCAGTAGTCACAATCATCATTTTGATTATTCCGGTACTGTTATGTGTAACCCGTGTGTTTCCATGTCACCAAATCATTGGGCCTTCTCTTACTGAAAGGTGGTCTTGGAATCTTTTAACATGCACAAAGATCTCACTGTGTGCTTGGAATCTTTTAACATGCACAAAGATCTCACTGAGTGCTTGGAATCTTTTAACATGCACAAAGATCTCACTGTGTGCTGTGCACAAGAAGGCAAGACAGGTACTGATGAACCTGCACATGTGTTGACTCTGAAGAATTGAAAAATGGTCCTTCACCCCATCTTGAATGGGAATCAAACCCACAGTGGACCACCAGCACAACATGTTAAACCACTAAGCTACGGCCCTTGTTGACCCTTTGCACTTTCATTTAATGTCATAAAGACTATTTTAAATAAGTGATTTCCATTTAAATCTAGTTTTTTCTTCTTTTCATCAGGTACACTTTTGGCCTACACTTTTCTCTCATACATACAAATAAATAATCTACTTTTTTGCTTAATCAGCAGACATTTCAAATGTACCTATATTTAGTTGACTCGCATGAAAAAGCCATTCTTGCTTGTGAATCTGTAAGGGAGCTCACAGGTTTAGCTGATCTTCATTACATTATCAATCCACATTGGATTGCTCCTTTTCTCCTCTACTCCTCAATTAAAGATGCAGCATCAACATTTCCGGATGATACATTTTGCCCTGATAAAACCGTCCTGGCTGACTGGGCGTAAAAAAGCGAATTACTTACTTGTTAACCATTACACAAACTGCAGTGAAAATGAGCACAACCTGCAACTGTTGTCACAGTTTAACAGACCCTTTGCTCAAGCTACTAGTAAACATCAAACACTGACCCCTGAGACTGGTGACAGCAAAAAAAGACTCTTGGGTAGATCAGACCCTGTGCATACAGGAATAGGAGCATGCAACTGAGTGTGCCCCTGTAAAATAATAATAACATGGAACTTATAGACTGCTTTCTGAGGCCCAAAGCGCTTTACAACTTAAAAGTCATTTTATGATTAATGCAACCAATTTCTCAAATCAAATGAGGTCAAGGGGGAGCACCCTGCAAAGGGGCCATCACCAACTACTCCCTAATCTACACATTATTTTGTCCCACCGTATGCAGTGCACAGGTCAACAATTCCTGCCATTAAAGCTGCCGGAAACAATACTATGACAGCACAATTGTCACAATGATAAACCTACTTACTGCCTGAGCAGACACCAAAATGATAATTAACCCACGAACTCACATTCAAAATCTCACATTTCACAAACTTTGCACAAAATCCGTCTGCACCAGGGACCCTGAAGAAATTGTGAATACGTGTTTGAAAATAACAGGTGCTGGGTAATCGCGCATGGCACCCCAAAACAACATGTACTAAGCCAAAATGATGCAATCTGCTAAGAAATACCACACATCAACAGAGAAGAAACAATCAAGTTTCTCTCTTAAAGTTGCACCATTACCCAACAGACCAAACAAACAGCACATAACAGATGAAATAAATCAAGAAAACTTCCAAATGAATTAAAACCAAGCAAAAATACCATGGACAAGAGACCCTGGGTACACCCAAAGGGAAGTATGCAAGTTCATGTCACACATTTGATATATAATTATAAACCTGCTTTTTAATAAAGTAAAAAATAAAATAAATAAAATAAAAAAGCTGAAACAAGAATAACTGCTGGCATTCTAAAACAAGATCCAAACACATAAAAGGTTCAAAAGAATGCTTACTGAGTTGGACAAAATTACCCCCAAAATTCACTGGTTGTGTTTCATCCTAATCGACAGTGTTCTTTTGAACCTTTTATATTTCAATAAAGTCAAGTCCAAAGGCAAGGACAACACTGCAGTGGGGCCAGTACACGGCTAAGTGGACATTGCCAGTTATTCCTCTCTGTGGATTTACTGCGTCCATGAAAATGCAGCAGACAAAGTCATCAGTGCAAGCGAGGGGGTGTGATGGGTTAAGCAACAAACAACAAGTGGTAATGGAGCCACCGGGACGTGACCAAAAAAAGATTCAGCACCCTAAAGACTGTCTGCAGGAGCTGACTTCCAACAACATCACTACAAAAAACACTCCCAGGACAAGTACTGACTATACACTTCACGTTCACTGGGGAGGGCTGGAGATGTGGAAAATCCTGTTTGTGTAGCATTGACATAGGTTGCACATAAATCTGTCCACCCCCCCCCCCCCCCCCCCACGCACACCACTCCCATCCCCATGAAAATATGGCCATCAATGTCCGCCCCTAAAACCCCTCTTCTGGGATATTTGCCAGTGAGCCGGTTTGGCCTAGTGGTAAGGCTTTAGGCTGGCAAGCGGAAAGGACCTCAGTTCGATACTGCTTCGGCTCTCCTTTCTCTTCGAAAAGGTTGTGGTTTGTGGACACTGTCTTGTGACTTTGTCCAGCACTTCCTACTGAAACATTAAAATGGCTCTCATCGCTGCCCATCTTAATGCAGAAGTCATTCTGGTGGTGACAGTGTAATGATAGGTATATAATCTCCCTCTCCCCCCACCTCCATACCCCCTTCCCCCCCGTCCCTAATAAGCCGTACGGTTTCTGTGGACGTTAACCACCATGTTTACTTACTTACTTATATTTGCCAGGAGAGAGGGTTGGCAGCAAGTTCAAAATTGTGCAGAGGTAAGTCCACAAATCTTTCCAGGCATATCACAGCACTAAGGCAGCCTGGCAAAATGTTCCACAGGTGTGACGTTAGACGATAATGGAGATTTGTCCACCTGTCACGCACCTGCATATCTAAAACGTTGTTTTTTTTAATCATTATTTTTACATTCAATGACAATAGGTACATTTTGATATCCCCAAAAGCAAGAAGAGCATTTAGATGCTTGATGTTTTACGCCATGTCTACTACAAAGGTATTCACTGTCAGGTGAAACACAGTGGACCAACACACTATGGCAGAAGTGGCTCACTGTTCACCCACGACACCCGTCACTGTTTACCCTAGACGAGGACAGCGAAAACAGTCAGGAAGCAGAGTGAATGGAAGAGACAGAAATCAGGCCACATCCGTGACAGCCGGTGGACCTGCTGCTGCCTTCGTTAAGAGAGGCAGCCTTGGACAGCTCCAGACTTCAAGCAGAGAACACCCGAACTTCTGCATCTGCATCACTCCACCGCAAGCAGCAAGCAGAGATCAGAAGTGCAGACACTACATCCCCATCGCAGCTTAAGAAACAAACTGACAGCGGTATTCCTCCCAGGGGGCCGTACAAAAATAACCCACATGATGCAGTGCTTCAGAGGACTGAGTCAGTCTGAGACTTGCGCTGTACAGCGCCTTCAAAGACCAACAGAAATGTACGCATCACAGACAGGCAGAGAAGAACAAGGCAGCATGCTGGAATCGTCGTCCAAACCAGATTGAGTTTAGTTGTTTAGAGTGCGCACCACGGAGGATCACAGGTCAAAAGTGAATTACTCACTGATTGTCTAAACACAATATTGCAGATACAAAACTGCGAACAGGACGTTGCCAATGACAAACCACTGTGCTGCATGGCACTAAAGGGACGTGCACACCCCTAAAATTGGAACAGCCAGTCACCTGAACGACAAAAATATTATGAAGGAGATGGTCACCTGAGAACACGATGCAGCAGTCAGCGCTGTAAACAATGAGACAAGGATGAAGAAGACAGCAAGTGCTGGACATAATGCAACCAGCTGTAGGAACAGAAAACAGCTGATGAAATAATGTTGTCAAGCTGGCAAGCACAGATTTTGGGCTAGGCCTCTGCCTTCCCACCATTTCATTTTCATCTCAGTCCTTGCCTCATACAGGTCAGCATCACAGTGTTAGCAAGGGCAGACTATGTGGTTAGGCATCTGCCTCTGTGGCATTTTGTTTTGTCTTGATCCTTGCATCATACAGGTCAGCACTGCAGTGTTAGCAAGGACAGACTATGTGGTTATAGCTTCCCTACAATCAGGTCTTTGAGAACAGTTTAGGCATCTGCCTCTCTGCCATTTTGATTTGTCTAATCCTTGCATCAGTGTTGTCAAGGGCAGACTGTGTAGTTATATAGGCTTCTCTACAACCAGGTCCCTGAGAATGGTAGCGATCACAAGGACAGATTGTGAGATTAGGCATCTGCCGTTTTGTTTTGTCTCAGTCCTTGCATCACACAGGTCAGCATCACAGTGGTGTTGACAAGGGCAGACTATGTGGCTACATAGGCTTCTTTCTCTACAACCAAGTCTGTGAGAATGGTAGCGATCATAAAAACAGATTGTGAGATAAGGCATCTGCCATACTGTTTCATTTCAGTCCTTGCATCACATAGGATTGCATCACAGTGTTAGAAAGGGCAGACTATGAGGCTAGACTTCTCAACTATCAGGTCCTTGAGAATGGTAGCGACCACAAGGACAAACTGTGAGATTAGGCATCTGCTTCAAACTATCCTTTGGTAATAATGATCAATCTCTCAACCAAGATGTCTGCCTAAAACTTTTATCCTTGTGTACCAAACTGACTGTATCTCTCTCTGCTTCCATATCACAACCCCTCCCTCTTCTTCCTCTCCCACAAGTTGTCTGAGGAAAGTGAAAAGCAAATGTTAAAGCCTTTGCTTTTGATGCATCATTACAGTGTATACGAGTTAATTCACCTGAGTCAAATAGTAGGTTAGTCCCTGCGGAGTATGTAGCACTGTACTTCTCTCTGAGGGAAATTCACCTGAGATCACCATGAACAGTTAGCTGCAACGGTGAACTGACGTACAGACTAAACCTACCTTGTGACAATGCTACAAGCTTGTTAAAGAACTTGGAGATTTCTCCGCTGAGTTGATTGAAGGGAGAAATCAGTACGATCATTAACTGACATGATAATAAATCAAGATTTCTAAAGCGACATGCCACTGACTGAACAACCTCACACAGGTTTACAGCAAAACTAGTCTACACTCAACAGCTACAGTCCTGTACTGACAAAGTGGCCAGTTACAATGTACGCAATAAACAGTTATCTGGATCTTTGATATCATTTGTTGTCACAGAGCTGAAAGTGACGATTGTGCAGATAGTCATATCAAAAACACACTCCACTCACACAAGTATAATCTGACAATGCTAACTCAAAGTCATGCAGCTGAATGATACTGCTCATCTTTGCTGAGATTGCAACTCACCACTTAACAAGTAATACAAACCTCTGATCTAAACAAAAAATATTGCATAGTTCATATGCATCACACAAAACAAAACACATTTGAGAACACATACACCAAAACAGCCAATCACTCTTTTTGTACTTTCACATTTACATGGCAAAACAATCCAAGTCTACCACCACCATCACAATGATTAAATCATAAATAACACTGCTTATTTAGAATCATAGAAGCCTGGGACTTTCTTCGCGCATACTCTGTGTGTGCGTGCGTGTGTGCGTGCGTGCGTGTTGCTTTTTTTCCTCTCTTTTTTCTTTTCTTTTTTGGGCATTTCAGTATAATCAATGAGCATTTTTCAAAGACTCAACTGTGGTCATTTCATGGATGAAGACGAAGAAATCAAGAGCTGAATGCCGTGATGTGTAAATTAGTCTCTCTTCTTCTCCTCCGCTTTCTTGAACTGCGAGAACACCTCTGTGAACATCAAGGTGCCGCCAAAGACGAAGGCTGCTCCCACGCAGTGGAAAATGGTGAAGGGGTTTTGGAAGTAGAGAATGGAGATAATGAGGCTGATGAACTTGCGTAGGGTGACCACCAGTGTCACTGTCAGTGATGTGCATTCTGTAGTCAGCACAAACACTGCCTTTATACAGATGTATCTGGGCAACACTAAGGAAAACAGAAGCACAGCGATGGTCAAGGGAAGACGCATCAAAAAGCAGCAAATGTAGGATGAACTTGAGTGCTACCCTGCGGTGATTTCCCCAGTACAAAATTCTCCTTATCTCAAAACAAAAACACAAAAACACACACACAAAAAAAAACAGATAAATAATAAATAGTGTACTGCATTGACTATCAGTACTCTCTCTCTCTCCCTCTCTCTCACACACACACACACACACACACAGGCCTGCATGCACATATGTGCAAGTCAGTTTAGACATGGATTAAAAATACAACTATTACTTCACATGCACACATAAATCCCTCTCTTTCTCTTGCTTACACACCCACACAACACACGCACCCCCACCCCACACCCCACACACACACATACACACACTATCCTCCCAGCCACAGACAGAAAGGATACTGGGTGATGGTGTTGCCTAGTAACACCAGCCAGGCCCGTGGCACTGCGACTCCCAGCACTGGCAGTAAATAGGGCACTGAAAACACACAGCATGCTGTCATGTGTAAAGCATACTCCAGTGCACAGATTTTCTATGGGCTAGTGCACAGATTTCCTACAGACTACATACACTGCTACGACTCTGAAACAAGATCGTGCACAACTGTTTCAGATGGGGTCACGGTGGTCTTCAGTGAGGCAACAGTTTAAACGTCTGGTACAGTGAATTACAATGGATTGTGTGACGAGATTTTCTAAGCATTGACACTCTCAACAACAAGAAGATGAAAAAGGACTAATGTGAGGGACTACTGACTAAGACTATCATGCAAAAAGTCTGTTCCGTTCTCTTTTCTTTTTGTCTGTTGGCCTTTCTTTGGCTGTTCCCACCTCAAGTCGTGGGAGAAAAAAACGTCTGTTCCATCTTCTTTTCTTTTTGTCTGTTGGCCTTTCTGTGGCTGTTCCTACCTCAAGTGGAGGGAGAAAAAAGTATATTCCCTGTCCTCTTTTCTTTTTGTCTGTTGGCCTTTCTTTGGCTGTTCCTACCTCAAGCAGTTGGAGAGAAGAAAAAACAACACAAAAACCCAGCCTGACTGTTAAAAAACAAAAAACAAACAAACTGTGGGCAAATAACAGGAATCCAGAGAGGTGAGGCAAATACTGTACCATGTTGATGTTGACGTTCATGTTGCTACTGATGTTCATGTTGATGTTCATGTTGCTACTGATGTTCATGTTGAAGTTTATGTTGCTACTGATGTTCATGTGGATATTCATGTGGATATTCATGTTCATGCTGGTGTTCATGCTGGTGTTCATGTTGATGTTCATGTTGATACTGATGTCAAACCTCATTCCTACCTGAGGCATTGAACTGAACAGCCTGGTTGTAGATGTTCTTTGCAAACAGCAGGAAGAAAGGCAGGGGAAGCAAATGCTGCAACAGAAAGCACACAGACTTATCTTTTCTTCTTTGTCCGGCTTTTCACATGATCAGCAAACTTGTCTAGGTAGAGAGATGTCTGAAACTGAGTCTTAGTGACAGCAATATGACACTTCTATAGTGCTACACAGGTGCTTTGTAGTAAAGATCTATTTGTGTCAGTGGCTTGTCAGGAAACTAGCCCTCTTATGTGTTTGGATCTTGATTCAGAACACTAGCAGTCATCCTTGTTTCAGATTTTTTTTTTAAATCCAGACAAGAGACTAAGACACTGTTTATCAGTCCAGATACACCAGGTTAACATTTCTTAGTAAGACACTTATATTTGAATAAAGCGACCAGTCACCTAGCTATCTTCCTGTGACTTTGTCACCCTTTTGTCCATGTTGGTTATCCTAACATAACTGTGATGGTTGACTGGGTGTTGAAAATCAAGTATGTATCTTGCAAAATCAGAGTTGCTCACAATGGACTATTCTTGACAATAGTCATGAGGAAGGTCATGTTGGATCACAAAAGTGAAAGTGGATTGTGGGAGGTCATGCTGGATCACAAAACTGAAAGTGGATGAGGGAAGTCATCTTAGATCACAAAACTGAAAGTGGATGAGGGAAGTCATCTTAGATCACAAAACTGAAAGTGGATGCGGGAAGTCATCTTAGATCACAAAACTGAAAGTGGATGAGGGAAGTCATCTTAGATCACAAAACTGAAAGTGGATGAGGGAAGTCATCTTAGATCACAAAACTGAAAGTGGAAGAGGGAAGTCATCTTAGATCACAAAACTGAAAGTGGATGAGGGAAGTCATCTTAGATCACAAAACTGAAAGTGGATGAGGGAAGCCATGTTGGATCACAAAACTGAAAGTGGATGAGGAAGGTCACTTTGGATCACAAAAATGAAAAGCGAGAGTGGGCACTGTCTTGATCTGGGGGACATTCTTAATGAGCTAGGTCATGGAGGGTCACGGGATCAAAAGTGAGGTTGGGATGGGCAAAAACAGCACTCCAACCTCACTTTTAATCTCATGACCCGTAATAACCTTGCTCATTCGGATGAATCCAGGTCAACACTGTGCCCAGGGTAATATCCCTTTTGATTTTTGTGACCTTGACCTTGCTTTCAATGTCATGACCAGCCACATCCTAGCTCATTAAGAATGACTCCAGGTCAAAATTGTGTCCAGTCTTGCTTTCAGTTCTGTAGCCCACCATGACTGATCTCACTAACAATGGTCCATTATGATATTTGAAAGGCTTAAGAGTCACATCATTACTCACCATGTTTGTTTCTATTATGTTACCTCATAACAAAAGTTCCAGAAAAAAAAATATATAAAAAATCTCTGTACTCACATTATAGAAGAGTGCTTCTGATGGGTGTTTACCAAACTTGGCATAGGTCTGTTCCTGGAAGATACCCATTCTGGCCGACAGCAGCAGAGACAACACCAGCAGAAACACACCTGGCCGACATAAAATCATCTGGTTTGAAAAGGATCTTGCCGACAGCAGCAGAGACAACACCAGCAGAAACACGCCTGGCTGACATAAAATCATCTGGTTTGAAAAGGATCTTGCCGACAGCAGCAGAGACAACACCAGCAGAAACATGCCTGGCCGACATAAAATCATCTGGTTTGAAAAGGATCTTGCCAACAGCAGCAGACAACACCAGCAGAAACATGCCTGGCCGACATAAAATCATCTGGTTTGAAAAGGATCTTGCCGACAGCAGCAGAGACAACACCAGCAGAAACACGCCTGGCTGACATAAAATCATCTGGTTTGAAAAGGATCTTGCCGACAGCAGCAGAGATAACACCAGCAGAAACATGCCTGGCCGACATAAAATCATCTGGTTTGAAAAGGATCTTGCCGACAGCAGCAGAGACAACACCAGCAGAAACACGCCTGGCCGACATAAAATCATCTGGTTTGAAAAGGATCTTGCCGACAGCAGCAGAGACAACACCAGCAGAAACACGCCTGGCCAACAGAAAGTCAATCGTTTGGCCTGACTGAGATCCAGAGCGGAATGCCTTACTGCACCTTCCTAGGTATGTGTGTGCATCTTGCACATAGTTATGCTTCAACCCTTGTTAATGTGTACATCATGTGTTAGCTTTTGTTAAATTGCAGATAGCATTTTCCACCTCGATGTACATTATGTGTGTTATGTTTGTTCAGTGCTTTGAGCCACTGGGTAAGCGCTTTACAAAGTTACATGCTGACCATGGCCAAAAGGAAAAAGGGGGGTGGGAATGAAACTAAAAAACAACATACTGATATGAAAATAAAGGTTCCTGCTATAGTATTCAGATAATCTGCCAGTATAAGTTCTTCCTGTCAACAATACTGACCCAGTAACCAAACCCAGAAATCGGAGAAGGCACCACGATCACTCACAGTACTTGACTTGGATCCCTGCAAACGGCAAAATACAATCATACATTGATGTGATGATGCTTAAATGTATATAGAATTTAATACTGTGCAGTTGTGCACTCTGAGGAATTTTTCAGGGGAAAAATCAGAAGCAGGAGAATAAATTCAACAATGCTGATTGTATTTACTATTATAAATATTCTTTCCTAAAATTGACCTAAGATATATTTTGAAAAATGTTTAATGTGTGCCTAGGAATTCTTTTTCTAACAAATTCTGAACCCACAAACAACAACAACAAAATAAAAAATTAAGTGGCACACACAGAAATACACATATTCAAACAGACAGTGCTGGCCACAGAAAATACAAACACCAAATATTTTACGTATTAACAACTAAAAACAATCAGCTTGTGAACTACTAGCACTGTTACAGATGACATCTTCACTGTTCAAAGCACACCAGTTAACTGTTTACTGGTACTGGGAAAGGAAGGGGTAACAGCCATGTGTGAAAATGCATTCATGAAAGTTTGGGTTGCATCTACAGGCAGTATTTTCAATGGGAAGGAGGGTGTTTCTTACATTTATATTCATCCGCCCACAGGTCATACTAGTTCAGTAGTTGTGGGAATATTGTTTTTGTTGCAGCTCGTCAAAATGGTTTGCTCGCTACAGTTTGGTGTCAGTGGAAAATGACAAAGAGACAAATACGTTTTTCATTTACAGAGGTATTTCAGACCATAGTGAGGGAAAAAGAATTAAAAAAATTACTTCTCAATTATGACTTAAACATTTTCTGTCAATTTGTACTTTGTTCCGTTTATTTAATTATTACTTTCTTAGTTTGATTTTTTTTTTTTTTTTATATATATATATATTTTAGCAAGAGCTTGACTTATAGTGCATGCACTCCTTGTGGTAATACATTTATGCATGCAATTTGTTGAGTGCTCTGCATTAGATTATGCAAATTGGTCAATAGCACTGTGACCTTTGAATAATATACATGATGCACACATTATTAAAACAGAAGAGCAGAGGCACTGTGGGCACAACTGCTGGACACAACTCACCACATCAGAAGCAGAAGCAATGGTGCACAGAATGATACCAAACGTTATCAACACCACCGAAAAATACTTGCTGGGTTTGTACCTACACATACCAGGCAAGAAGAAAATAAAGGATAAGTCACATCAGGAAAGGAAGACTTCCACCAAAGTTAAATTGCTCTGCATTAAATACAAACATAAAATTGCCATCCTAGAAGAAAGGAAGAAGAAGAAAGAAAAAAAAGAGTTCCATAAACAAGCACATCTTGTAAGTTGCATAGTGCACGTAAAATTAAACACATGCTCAGCTTACAGTGTGTACCTGCAGTGGCAGTGCAGCACTTTCAGTACAGCACTTTCAGTACAGCACTAGGTGGTGGTGAAGTGTTGCTTAATGTCCTCAGATGTCAGTTGACATATTAGGGACAAGTTGTGACCAATGCCGAAGCACGGTTCGATAATTCTTTACATCTGCGGAAGCCAGAAGGCTCGTTAGGACGGACAGCCCAGGACGGCCACCTCGACTCTCACATAGCTCCTGAACTATGAGTACAGCACTAGAGAAATAACTATATTGACTATCAAGTCCAATATTCAAATTCTGCTGGGGTATGATTATTCACGGAATAACATTCAAATGTAGCCACACATATAATATATATGCTCCAGTGAAAACCAGTGATTCATGGGATCTCATCAAAATACACACTGTGTAGATCAATCTTGAAGAGGCAGTATTTTCCACAACCTTCAAATTCCATACTTTATTTAATGACTGTGCCAAACTCAGCTGAGCCTTGTTTTAAAGTGGCATGCACACACACACACACACACACACACACACACACACACACACACACACACACACACACACTGTACTTACAATTGTTGAAAGACTGACTGGAAAATCATGTCCTGCTGGCATGATCATCAGTACAATGGGGTACAAGACTGATATTTCCCATGAAACAGGACTGATATTTCCCATGAAACGAGACTGATATCTCCCATGAAACAAGCCTAATGTTTCCCATGAAGCGGGACTGACATCTCCCACAAAACAGGACTGACATCTCCCACAAAACAGGACTAATGTTTCCCATGAAGTGGGACTGATATCTCCCATGAAGTGGGACTGATATTTCCCATGAAACAGGACTGATGTTTTCATAAACAGGACTGATATCTCCCATGGAACAGGACTGATATCTCCCATAAAACAGGACTGATGTTTCCCATGAAATGGGACTGATATTTCCCATGAAGTGGGACCGATATCTTCCATGAAACAGGACTGACATCTCCCATGAAGTGGGACTGATATCTCCCATGAAACGGGACTGATGTTTCCTATAAAAAGGGCCAGGATCAAAATGAAGGACACAAAAGAGGAATATTGAGGTAGTGCTGTGGGGGAGCTACAGTTTCTTGCAATGTCAGTGGTTTGTGTCAGGCCAAAAGGTCACAGACCCTGGCATACAAGAACGGCTTGTCGCAATAACATGCATGCATATTTTCACCTACGGCTGAATTGTTACTAAAGTGGGGTCACAGTACTATTTTGATTTTCTCTGTCATGAAAACACAGAACGTGTGGGTGTTGTGTATAGCTTGGCACCATAAGCTTAGGCTGAACAGCATTTCAAGTTGCTTTGGGAGATTTTGTTGCTGTCTCAGGATCTGGATGCATGCAAGCACATGGCTTCACTCATCACCAAAAGTGCGGCCTGCAGGGCTAGCAAATGACAGCCACAGGTTGCTTCAAATGTCAAGAGTGGAGCTGACTGATCCAACTGACCGATGGGTCACGTCTCACACGGAAGTGTATCCAGTTGAGAAGTGTCATACGGTACACAAAGACAACAGTAAAAAACATTTTTTAAATGCACTGGACAAGTATGTTCCTTACTTCAACCACTATGAAAGATGGGCAGGAGTTAACCTCTGCTAGTGTCATTTAACACATGAGACTTGCACACGCAAGTATGAAAACAGATGGGTTACATCACTTCCTTTTTCACAAAAACTATTACCACCATTCTTCTACCCCTCTCTACAAACATAACGCAGTGCCCACAAAGCACAAATGTTAGGTAACTTTTCTCCTTTCAACAGCATTTGGGTGCCAGAAATAATCCAACTTAGTTTGCCAGATTTCCAGCTTCCAGAATGCTCACAGATATACAGCCCTGGTTAATACAGGATAAAATGCATTGATAGCCCAGAATTAATGTTTGGGTGAAGGTAACTTTCACAACGATTAGTACTGTAGTACACTAACCAAGCCATGTATGCACACACCACTTCAAGTAGCAGATGGCATATGTAACAAAAAACTAGAAGAAAACTGAAGATATTTTTATATTTAATTTTTTTATTACCTTCCAACCGCTAACAAGGACTGATCACAAACATCCCAAAAATCAGAATCATGTTCTGATCTTCTGTACCCAAAATGATTTCAAGCAAAACTGATTAAAACCAGAAAACATGTGTGAGCTGCCAGTGCCAGTCTGTTGCAATTTCTCTGAAACCCATTTTACACAGGTCCCAGGTGCTAGTAGTAGTAGGTCCCTCATCATGCAAAAAACAACAACATACTGACAAAATCCTGTGAAATTTTAATAACATTAGCAATGAGTTAATAACATTAGTAATAATTAACAGGCTGTATAACAGCCCAAGCTGTTTTACCTGTGCAAAGCAACCTGAGATTCTGGTGGGCAAAAAACGCCCCCCCAAAAAAAAGAAAAAAAAAAGAAAAAGGCTCAATGAAGTTAGTAAGGTGCACAATACTTATGTACCTAGTACTGTGATAAATTATATATGTCTAAAAGTTAACATACAAATCCTATGCAAAAATTATCAAGCTGTATCCTCTAAGCAAGCTGTATCCCGAAACTTCTGGCGTATTTCAAGACTTTAAGAAAAGGAAAGAAGAAGAAAGTCTGACAGAACTGTGAAGACATTATAGTGCAGACATTGGCATAACATAGAAGAGAAAAGTTATATGTATTGTTAAGTGTGTATCACAGCAGTGCCTGATCTTTCAATAATGATAATAATAATGGTAATAAAATTAATATATCAATGATTTTACATATTTATATATATAAACGCAAGTTACCATCCTGCTGTTTACAACATTAAACTGTATGCTTATTTTTCAGCAATTAAATGACCATGAAGACACTGAAGATAGACAATTTTAAAGTGCATAATTATGTATATTTATGGAATATGGAGTTAAGTTGACCCAAGTTAATTGCAGAAAACTTTCATCCTTTACAAAACAAGTAAGTAAGTTGGTGTTTTATGCCCAGTCAACCGGTACGGTTATATCAGGGTGAAAAACAATGGTTGTGCATATATATATATTATGTGAGAACAGTTTTCTGCAATCAGCTTGAGTCAAGTTAACTCCATATTGCTGAAGCCAGTCAGTAGGCACTAGCAATTTTCTACAAAATGAATCCAGCCCTGGCCTTCGGCAAGGTCTTTATACATGTACAATAAAACACTTTAAACAGCATAAAACTCTGGAATGTCAACCATCTCAGCTTCACACTGTACATCAGCTGAAGCCTTTGCAGCCACAGTTCAGGAAAAGATGGAGAGATCAAGCACCTGAAAGTCTAGCGGAAATGCATGAACTTTAAACTGAGCGCCTGTTAACAAGAAAAGACTACATGCATTCTGGTAGTCTGTGGTACTCACCGTCTCTTCAAAATGAGGTAGCCCAGTAACAGGTTAGCCACCAATGACCCCTGAGGAACAAAAATGTAGTATAAACAAACTCACAGACGATGGAGAATTATAACTGATAACTCTGAACTGCTCACATGTTTTCCTTTTCTCAACACAGGCTTGTTTTGCAAAGCATTCTCCACTCCATTGGTGCACAATCAAATTTCATCACACAAAACAGTTCTGACACAATCTGCCCACTGTTGATTAATTCAGGGTTTCTCAGTACTTTTACATGTCAGTTTGACTTAAAACATTGGTCAGATTCTTAATGAACAAATGAGTAAAACACCCAAATGCATGCACGCACACGCACACACACATACATGACAACTTAACCATGATTTCTTCAAGATTTGTCTTGTTGAAGTTGTTCATCATATACATACATGTGTACCAAATGACGAATATAAAATTGGTCATTTTGGTGTCATAAATAATAAATGGTACTGCAGCCTTTGGGGTTTCATCTCAGCCACATTCTACTGCATCACGTATACTTACTGATCTAAATATCATTTGCAATGGCATAGACACATTCAAGCCAAGAACGTAGTTGTTCAGCGTCTGAACGATGAAGAACAGGGCCACCATTGCAAAGTAGTAGCTGGAAAACAAAAACAAATAGTTATGGTAAGTTGTTATAATCTAATTCCAGTAATTCTTTATGCAACTAGCCTTCAAAATGGGGAATATGGAATATTTTGTTGATATACTGTTTTTAAGATTTATAATAATAATATTGGACATTTGTAAAGCGCCTACCCTGTGGCTCAAAGCACAGAACAAACGTAACACACATAATGTAGACATCAACAAGGGTTCAAGCATAAGTATACATGTGCAAGATGCACACACACACACACACACACACACACACACACACACACACTCCAACTTTTATATTCATAATATATATATCTCTAATAGTTAATACATAGATATTCTGTATCATGGTTTTGACATGACTTTGTTGTAAAGAGCAGTGTGCCCACCCTTGTCACTGTCAGTGAGAATGAGATACCATATTATGGAAATTACTGAGCACTGTTCTTATTCTTGTTCTTATTATATTTTTAAAAAAGGTTTTAATTTGTTTGTATATTTTAGTTTTTTACAATTTATATCCACTGACAACTGTGTTAAATTTTCAACCCGATTTGATGACAAGTGTTCATGCTACACCACTTCAAAACAACACACAAATGACCAAGATCCTCTCCCATGCATAATCACTGAGGTTGTAACCCATTTCCTTCCATTATCTTTCCCAGCTGCAGCTCTGTCTTAACCCTTTCACTGCCACAGCCTGTAAAATTTCCAGACTGAAATATGCACAGACGTGCCTGCAAACAGTATATTTTCTGGTCCTATAACATCTCCTTTCAATGCTATATGTTTTGATGAAAATCCTTTCACATACCAGTGCAAAAAAGCAGACCAAAAGGCTTAAGGGTTTCAAATTTTGCCCTTTTATGGGTCATTTTCAAATGACATCATGGCTGTGAACGGGTTAAGCTTGAACATGCTAAAAATTTGAAAAGGCAACAAATAATATTTTGACTTAATCTTACATGAGCCATCTGTGCGCATGCAGAAAACTTGAAAAGCCAACAAATCATATTTTGACTTAGTCATTGCATGAGCCATCTGTCTGAAGGTGACTGACTGTAAGATGACTTGATTTGATTGAACCTCAAGCAGTGAAATGAAACACAAACAATTCAAACAAAGTTTTATTTACCGTATTGGTATGGCAGGCCGCTTGGTAAGAAACCTGGACGTAAAGAAAAACCCTTCCAAGGCATTGAAGACAAACGCTGTGAATGTGATCAGGTTGCCACATTTTGGATAGTCCCTGCAAGCAGCATAAAAATTTATATCTTACTGTCAACAAGAAGCAGCAACAATGACAATGTTTTACTTGGTGAACAGAAAGAACAAACAAAACATTGCAAACAACAGCAGAGAGAAAGAGAAACCTAAACTTTAATATTATATATAATACAATTGTTATGAACCAGTTGAGTATGTAAAAATACTAAAATGGCCTGATATAAATTTATATTATAATACAGTGCAAGCACCAATATGAGATCTTATAATGGTGCACCTGATACAGTGCTGTGAAAAAAATCTCCATCTCATAAGTCATACTGGGTCACACTGATATAGACTGGAAATGTTTGTCACAAATTAGGTCAACTGTTTATATATATATATATATATATATATATATATATATATATATATATATATATATAGTTGTAATGGAGTGGAGTGGTAGAAGGACAGGACACAGGTAGCGGAGTCAGTCAAAATGGAGACCACAGCAGGCGGTGACGGGAAACAGGCTTTATTCTACAGCAGCAGACAACTTCTCAGCACACCCAAAATCCTCAAGCGCATGCATAGATAAGAGAACTGCGCGGGCCGCAAGGAACACACGCTATCGCTACAATGAAATCGGCCCTCTGGACCACAAAATGGCTGACTATTGTGTTTCCTTGGCCCACACAAATACAGTTTCCTCAACAATAACTAAACTAATTAAAACATGAAATACATCAAATAAAAGCTACAGTTACAACCTTTTAAACCATATAAACAAAATGTACACACATGACTTATTTAATTTACAACAAGAGTGGGAAGCGTGGCTTGCACCTGTCTATAAGCAGATTCGTACAACTAAATCACAACTAACACAATGTACAAAATATAACTGTCAATAAAACTTACATCAGAATAAAGTGCACGCTCCCACGGTTAAAATGGTACATAACAATTACAATACAACGCTCTATAAGAGAAGCAAGACACACTCAAAGACTAGCACTAAAACAATCGGTGCGAACTTTCGCCTGGGGCGCGTTATTTTAGTCGCAGCAGCGCTGATAGTGATATCAAGTAGTCTATGAATACAACTTAGCTTCTACAGTACACAATACTCAATAAGTTAATTTCAACCCAAAATAAACACTAAACATGGTCAGCTAAGCAAAATACTATACGACAAAGCACTGATCGATACAGAATTACTTTCATCGAGTCAAAACAACGATTCACTACTATTCACTAGTAGGCCTACTCATAGACAGAGAACGCGCCATGCAGACGACGGCTATAAAAAGAATGGACCTAGAAAGGCATCGGCTACTGATTAAGCTCGATCCTGCGTCTAAATAAGATCTAAATAAACATTCTAAGATGCCAGATTATATTACACATGGCTTTGGTGTATAACGAAAAGGACTAGGTGAACAAGGAGTATGTAAACAAACAAGTGGTCAAAATATTAAGGAAGTAAACATGGATTTGAAAATGGCGTGCACCGGCGGCTATTGCCGGTCAGCTGTGAGAAGGCCATGTGGCGTTACGCAACACACAGCGCTTCAAAACAAAAGCGTCGTCTGCTCCAGTTCCCGGGTTACTAACAGTACAGTAATGAAATTGCATGGATCTGATAACCGGGGCGGGATTATTGTAAAAACGTACAAAGAGCACTTGCTCACATATATATATATAAACAGTTCACCCAATTTGTGAGACATTTCCAGTCCAGGAACATCATCATCGAGGAACTGTGTGATCATTTTTCGTTGTACATAGTACATTGCTTCCACAAAATCACAGTTTTTTTTTAATGTGTTTGTGCCTGATGGGGTAAATGGGCATTTCACATTAATATTAATAATACTAATACTAATAATAGAAATATGTTAAGCACTACACTGCAACTCAAAGCACTGAACAAGTTTAGTATAACACACATAATGTACATCAAGATGGAAAATGCTATCAGAAATTAAAAAGAAAAGAAAAAAAAGCTAACACATAATGCAGACATCAACAAGGTTTCAAGCATAATTATGCAAAAGATGTACACACACACACACACACACACACACAAACACACACACACACACACACACACACAAGCATAACTATGCAAAAGATGCACACACACACACACACACACACACACACACACACACACACACACACACACACTGTACAGACTGATTATTATTATCAGCTGTTCATAACTCAGTTACTATGTTCATCACCCAGGAAATGTGCTGTCGCTTTTTGTCAAATTGCTTCCACAATGATCACAGAAAAACAGAGTGTGTTTGTGTGTGTGTGTGTGTGTGTGTGTTGTATGTGTACTTGACTGATACAGTGACCATTTCCAACTACTAAATTACTGACACTGTTGATGAGTTGTATGTGTACTTGACTGATACAGTGACCATTTCCAACTACTAAATTACTGACACTGTTGATGAGTTTTCATCCATCAGCTGATTCTATCATGATTACACAGTTAAATTTGGCGTGTATATATATATATATATATATATATATATTAATATAATATATGTTATAACCGTGCACGTGGAAGTGTGTTCGTAAGCCATATCGACCAGCAAATGTCAGCGTCAAACACTTTATCGGTAAGCATTTGTCGGTGAACATAAGTCCTGGTAAGCATAAATTAATATTTTGTCCTATACTCCCCAAATGCTGTAGACTAGATCTAGTAAACATACTTGAACCTCTTTCGGAACATGATACGTGGTGTCATGTAACTGTACATTACATACTTCATTGCTTGTGAAGTCCTGTGAGTTGTGTGAACAAAAAGACTGATTACCTGACAAGTTCTTCCAAAAAGACGACATTACTGCAACAACCAAAAAATACAATGCCGATAGCTATTGCTGGCTTCATCTTGAAGGTGAACCCGGTGTGCAGACTCTGCCGAATGACGAAAATGCAACTTCGTTCGCTCCACACTTTGATTGTCTCTAATAGCGTTGATGTCACCAAGACCACTAACCCGGAAGTGGAAACACGTCAGCAAAACTGCAAAATGGCGGAATTTTACAAATAGTGAAAATCGAAAAACTCCAGCTTTCATTTTAAACACTGAGTCTGATACAGTAGTTATATGGAAACATGTTCGAAATTCCAGACGATGATGATCTGTTCAGTGAGGTAATTATTGACGAAAATATAAACGATTTAGATTTGAAGAAGACTGAAAAAACAACAACGATTGATCATAAAATAAAAACTCCGAACAATCCATACTGAAAAAACAACAACGATTGATCAGAAAATAAAAACTCCGAACAATCCCATAGCAGCCTACTAAATATTTACAATATTAATTACGAAAGTAAATGATAGAAGTGTACCGAAGTTTATTCAGAACAGGTAACTAATAGTATAGCCTAGGTATCTGAAAGCTAACTATCCAAGCTTCTGCCCATTCGATCAGCGTAATGTCTGTGCAGGTGTTGTCTATTTCTGTACTGTTAAAAATACCTTATTCTTTTTCGGAACTCGGTGGTTCTGTTCAACTGCTTGTTAGGTCTTCGAGTTTGTCATTGCTGCCTCCAAGTAAGTTTATGTCACCTGCAAAGCACAAATTGCTTCTGTTGGTCTGACTCCCACCGGGACGGTTATGTCAAAGCCTTGGCTTGCCTGCAAATTTCCTTGAGGTAGAGGTTGGACAACCGGGGAAAGTAGACACCCCTGATGAACACTAACGCATCTGCCTGGCAGAAGTTTACAATATGGTGTTTAACTTTAAGAATGTCTATACTGTTTACAGTAGTTTAAGAATGTCTATACTGTTTACAGTAGTTCAGTAGTTGACTTCCCCCAGATTTTTTTTTTTTGGGGGGGGGTGTCTTTCACATTTAATTAAATGCATGTTTATATATATATATATATATATATATATATATATATATATATATATATATATATATATATTGTTGATGCCCAGTATTCTTCAGGCACCATTCATGGAGAAAGGATTCCAGAAAAATGAAAATTCTGAACACCACATGGTTTTACTTTTAGTTTTACTACTATTAGTATTACTATTAGTATTACTAACTAATACTATTGTAATACTGTAATTAATACTAATACAGTAATAGTCCAATTTTACTAGTAATGTTAGTGTTGCTTTTAATTTTAGTAGTTTTATTTACTCTGCATAATCTTCAGAGTGGCAATGACACTGAGTGACTGACCATTGTTAATTCTACATAAGTGAAGCTAGGTATTTAAACTCTTAAGTCAGTAAGTGTTTAAAGCAAGTGAGCAAGCATTTGCCAATGCTATGCAAATGAAGCTAGGTATTTAAACTCTTAAGCCAGTAAGTGTTTAAAGCAAGTGAGCAATCATGCTGACAATTACCTGACAAGGTGCACATGCATCATTTGCAAGTAAGAGTGATGAGATTTTTTTTAAATTCTGGCTACCAATCCATAGGCATAGCACTAGTAACTCTTGTCTTCAGCAGAGTTGTAGCCTGACTAGCACACTCTAATAATTATTAGTAATAAAAGTAATATATATAAATTATGTGTAAGTTTAAATCAGTATGCCTGAACAAACTTAACAATTATGAATTATTGAATGTCAATTCAGTCAGATAAAATTCCTTTAAATCCACAGGACAACCTGGGAGACATCCTAAATGAAGCCAGCCACAGTACAGAACAACAGAATAAGAGTAAGACAGACACAAACAACAGCAATGTCTTGCACCATTCTGGGTCAACTAAAACAACGGCTGAAGTTGGTCAGAGTTTGGAGGAAGGTTTTGGGAGACCTCAAAACAAGAGAGCAAGAGTGCTGGTGGACATTAACTATCAGCTGAAAACTGAAAACGGTGAGCACTTTTACATATATATGGACAATATATTATGATATTGATAATTATCATAGTCATGATTATATAATATATATATTAATTATTGTCATGTTATCAATATTAATTGTTATAATTATTATCATTACTAGTATGTTACAGTACTATTGTATCACTCACCTGTTCTAGACTGCTTAACTGTTGTATCAGCTGTTATGATTAATAATAATGCCAACCAGTAATATAAATTAATGCCACAAGTTTACGAGTGTACTGGATGCAAAGATTATGATGTACAACTACAAGTACAAGCTTCTTTTTCCAAACCAGATCCATTTCAGTTTCTTGCTTCCTCATCCTTTCACTTTCATGACCCTAGTAGGCTAGTAAAACCAGTTATTTCTGGGGAATCTGCTTAAAAAATACTTTTGGAAAAGAACAACAACAAAAACTGTGCCCATTTTAGGCGTTTGCTTTCTTCATTGCTCACCAGTCACAGTGCCAGAGAAAACCATCACTGAGTGGGAGGCAGTGGAAGGCAGAACACCCACAGTGTGTTGCACAAACAGCAGGTTGCCAGCAAACCAGCTGACACCTGCCCAGCTGACCCAGCCACTGGAGCCATATGCCACAGTGCTGCCAAGGCGGCGAAGCCAGCGCAAATTTCCCGGGCCTGCTGGAATACTCCCACCGGCAGTAAGAGTGCTTACTGTTTAACAATAATAACAATACAATCAGTCCTACCTCTAGGACAGTAAGACTAAGAGGTGCCCTCAGTACATTTACCTTCAGCAAAAGAACACTGTGAGAATACTCCTACCTGTAGCACTAGGAGGTGTCCTCAGTACATTCACCTCCAGCAAGAGAACGCTGTGACAATACTCCTACCTGTAGCGCTAGGAGGTGTCCTCAGTACATTCACCTTCAGCAAGAGAACGCTGTGACAATACTCCTAACTGTAGCGCTAGGAGGTGTCCTCAGTACATTCACCTTCAGCAAGAGAACGCTGTGACAATACTCCTACCTGTAGCAGTAGGTGATGCCCTCAGTACTTCCACCTTCAGCAAGAGAACACCGTGACAACACTCCTACCTGTAGCACGAGAACACTGTAACAACACTCCTACCTGTAGCAGTAGGTGATGCCCTCAGTACTTCCACCTTCAGCAAGAGAACACTGTGACAATACTCCTACCTGTATCACTAGTTAGCAGTAGAAGATGTCAACAATACCTTCAGCTCCTCCTTTAGCAACAGGATTAAGAGTTTCAGTTCAACAATATTCCTAATTGTAGCTAAGAGTAAGAGTTTCAGTTCAACAATATTCCTAATTGTAGCTAAGAGTTTCAGTTCAACAATATTCCTAATTGTAGCTAAGAGTTTCAGTTCAACAATATTCCTAATTGTAGCTAAGAGTTTTAGTTCAACAATATTCCTAATTGTAGCTAAGAGTTTCAGTTCAACAGTATTCCTAATTGTAGCTAAGAGTTTCAGTTCAACAATATTCCTAATTGTAGCTAAGAGTTTCAGTTCAACAATATTCCCAATTGTAGCTAAGAGTTTCAGTTCAACAATATTCCTAATTGTAGCAGCACAAGATGTCAACAGTACTTCCACCTTCAGTAAGAGAAGACTACGAGAACATTTTTTTGAACAATGCTGTCAGTGCCACCTCTGGCAAGAGAACAGTTTAATTTTAACGACTGATAGTAATACTCCCCTCCCGCCTGTAGCAACAGATGGTTTTAACAACACTGTCACCTTCAGCAGCAGAACATTTGAGCAATATTCGCACCTGCACTAAGACTAAGACTATGCTAAGAGAACATATCAACAATACTCCTGCCTGCAATAACTTGAAATAAGACCAGATTTTAACAATACTTCCACACTCAGTAAACACTCAAACAGTTACTCCCATTGCAGTAAGAAAAGATTTTAACTGTACCCCCCCCCCCCCCCACCTCACACACACACCCACCCAACCCCCTGCAGTAATGGAATATTTTATTTAAATTACTCCCACCCATGATTATTAGTTTATATTGATCAAGTGTGGGTGTGGGTGGGTGGGTGTGAGCAAGAGAGAGAGTACAGGTTTTTCAAATAATCAATATGAATGCCTTGAACCTCCCCCCATTGAAAGGGCTATGGCCTTATATCAATAAAATAGTGTCAGTGTCAGGTCAGTAGTTTAAAGTCTTAAGTTTCCAGATTTTATTGTGATTAATAATAATACATCCACATGAAAAGTGCAGTTGCTGTGTGTTGTTTGTTTGGCCGGAGTTCAGTCATGTTTGTGTGCTGTCACTGTGCAGAAACCAACAGAGCTGGCTTCCGTCCTAAGAAAAGGTCTGGGGGTCACTCCTGAAGTACTGGTGGATAGCACCACCAGCAAAGCGGAGGAGCCAGAGGTCAGTTTCCTTTAGATTCATGTTACTCTTATATTTATTAGTATTACTTTAGATTCATGTTACTCTTGTATTTATTAGTATTACTTATTATGTTTAATGTTATAACACTGATATAGTCAATTCTGCTTTTTACTTTACTGTTTCAGTGAATGTATTCTGCTGGTGGGAACAATTATAAATGTATCAGCTGAAAACATAAACAGAACCTTTAACTGTATGTCACAGGTTTAAAACAAAAATGACAGTTTCATTAGTGCTTTGCTGTTATTCCTCCTGGTCTACTGATTGATTCAGTGCATTGTACGTTGTAGAATTTGTTTTTTTTTTACCCCAAATTTTTTCTCTGTGACAGTGTGAGTATGACAGTTTGAGAAAGTATTGTTTACACTTTTTAAATGCATCGTGCATAAAGATGTATGCTTTTAATAGCAGCATGACTCAGTCTAGCAGAACAATTCACAACACCAAAATGCTCTGAGACATGTATACCTTTCAGACCAATGAATAATTAATCAGAATAACCACTGATGCATGTAATAGTACACTATGTACTGTTACATTTACAGTGTTAGTTTTATTAGTTAAAAATAAATTACTATCAGTATCACTAAACAATGCTAAGAAAAATACTATATTAATTATTATATATTTATGTATACAGGCACCATCTACTGAACTGAAGGGTATAAAAGTCTGCAAAGCAGAAGGGTATTTAGAAAAGTCTGGCATTTAATTTAGCTATTGGTGTTTTAAGTTTTGCAGATCTATGACAGTATCAAATCTACATTCTGTAAGATTGGGAATCTACATTCTTTAGGATTAGGAAGACTTCACATGATCAGTGCATAATTACAAATGAGCTTTCAGATTTCAGCAGCAATGTTTGCCAAAAACAATGACAAAAACTTGCTTCGTAGGTTACAGTCGCACATTTTCTAGTTTCCTTCAAAGGTGATTTGTTTGCTGCTTTTGATTGATGATTCCCTGAAAGTAACTGTACCATTCTGGTGACCGCGTGTGTTGTCAGGAGGAAGTGTGCAGCTCGCAAGCTTCTGGAGAAGTGTTTGCCAGCCCTGCCTGGCAGACGTTGCTGGCCGACCTGGAGCCTTGCACTGACGATGTGCTCAGGAAGTTCTCTGTGCAAGCTATGCTGCATAAGGTGAGCTTTTTGCCACAGACAATGCCTTTCAGTCCTTTTACAGGTTTCCCGGGCCTGTAGCACATGAACGCAGTGTTTTGCTGTCTGCATCTCAATCTTTGGTCATGTCTTTCCCACTGTTACCTATACAGCAGGAAACTAGTGTTTTGCTTTCTGCATTTTGACCTTTGTAGTTGTACATGTTTTTCCCTGAGTGACTCATTTGACCCATCAGTGTTTCACTGTCTGCATTTTATTCTTTATACATTTTTCCCTTTATGACCCATACTGCATCAGGTCAGTATTTTGCTGTCCGTATTTTAACATAGAATTTATACATGTTTTTCTCTGTGTATGACCCATGTAACATGAGGTCAGTGTTTGCTCTCCACATTTTAATTTTTATTCATGTTTTACCCTGTGCAACCCATGTAACATAAGGTCAGTGTTTTATATCTGCATTTAACTATCTTTAGACCTGTTTTTCTCTGTGTCTTGCTGCATACAGTCAGTGTTTTCCGGTATGCATATATCAGTCTCTTTGCATGTGGTCTTGCTGGATTGAACAGCAATAATACTGTTGACTTTACCCCTGGTTGTTTCCATCAAGACACACCATTTGGGGCTAGATTTTCTCCTCAGCATGCATGCACATTATTTTGGGGTACCTGTGTCTGCAGATGTTTGTCCAAGCTTTCATTTCAACATCCCAGTCCTCTTGTGTCATTTCAGGCTGGCAGGAGATTGCTGCCCAAAGGCAAAGTGCCTCTGATGCTGGGAGTTCTGGACTCCATTGACTTCCAGGGTACTGACGCCAGCGTGGTGCTGCGGGATCGCACTGGTAAGAGACCCACACGGTAATGAATAATTTGTCGCAACAGCCCTCCTGACAATGGAGGAGAAGAACTTTTGTTGGAGATGATGTTGATGAAGAGTGTGTTGGTGACACCAGGCAGGGAGTGTGTTCTCTTTCCTCAAGGCTTTGAATTTGATGCCAGTGTGGTCTAGAACTAGAAGGATGGCTCAAGTAGCTATTGTTTTTTTCCATTCTATGTGTGGTGGATACATGATATGTGATCACATGTCTTAAGGAACTATGTAGAACCTCAGAACAAGTTTTGTTTAACAGGTAGAGAAAATCAAAATCAAAGCTGAAAATCAAAGAATTTGTCTCAAAATGCTCACTTGAGTTCATATTAATATATTGTATCCAGTTTCTAAACTTGGTTTTATTAGTGATGGATAGCAGAACTGGCTGCACACCCAACAATGGAAAATGTTGTAGCCTGCCTGTGTTGCATGGGACCGTCTTTCTGAGTTTGATATCAGGCGTGACAATGGTCAGTGTGCTCATGCCACCCAAGGAACAATACCAAATGTTTGTAGGTTGGTGCTGTTTGTCTTTTTCCATAAAAAAGAGACCCCCAAAAGAACCTTCCACATTAAAACAAATGTTGGCTGAGACTCTCGAGTTTGTTCATGCATACTTTGAAGTAGAACTGCTGTTAGACCTAACAACAGTGATTAATTACTCTCTTCTTGCCTGACTGTGTTCTGCCAGGCCAGATGCAGGGAACTCTGCACAGGGATGTCTTCAAAGACTTCAGCGCCGATCTGCAGGCAGGGGCTGCTGTCGTCCTCAGACAGGTGATGAGGCATTGCCTTCTTGTTAGACTGTAGCAGTGTTGGCCAAATACAGGTTATAGAGCAGTGTTGGCCAAGTACAGGTTATAGAGCAGTGTTGGCCAAGTACAGATCATAGAACAGTGGTGGCCAAGTACAGGTTATAGAGCAGTGGCGGCCAAGTACAGGTTATAGAGCAGAGTTGGCCAAGTACAGGTTATAGAGCAGAGTTGGCTGAGTACAGGTTATAGAGCAGTGTTGGCCAAGTACAGGTTATAGAGCAGTGGTGGCCAAGTACAGGTTATAGAGCAGTGGTGGCCAAGTACAGGTTATAGAGCAGAGTTGGCCAAGTACAGGTTATAGAGCAGAGTTGGCCAAGTACAGGTTATAGAGCAGTGTTGGCCAAGTACAGATTATAGAGCAGTGGTGGCCAAGTACAGGTTATAGAGCAGTGTTGGCCAAGCAAAGAATATAGAGCAGCACTTGCCAAGTACAGGTTATAGAGCAGAGTTGGCCATGTACAGGTTATAGAGCAGAGTTGGCCAAGTACAGGTTATAGAGCAGTGTTGGCTGAGTACAGGTTATAGAGCAGTGTTGGCTGAGTACAGGTTATAGAGCAGTGTTGGCTGAGTACAGGTCATAGAGCAGTGTTGGCTGAGTACAGGTTATAGAGCAGTGTTGGCTGAGTGCAGATTATAGAGCAGCATTTGCCAAGTACAGGTTATAGAGCAGTGTTGGCTGAGAACAGTTTATAGAGAAGCAATTGCCAAGTGCAGGTTATAGGGCAGTGGTGGACAAGTACGGGTTATAGAGCTGTGTTGGCCAAGCACAGGTTATAGAGGGTTATAGAGCAGTGTTGGCCAAGTACAGGTTATAGAGGGTTATAGAGCAGTGTTGGCCAAGTACAGGTTATAGAGGGTTATAGAGCAGTGTTGGCCAAGTACAGGTTATAGAGGGTTATAGAGCAGTGTTGGCCAAGTACAGGTTATAGAGGGTTATAGAGCAGTGTTGGCCAAGTACAGGTTATAGAGGGTTATAGAGCAGTGTTGGCCAAGTACAGGTTATAGAGGGTTATAGAACAGTGTTGGCCAAGTACAGGTTATAGAGCAGTGCTGGCCAAGTACAGGTTTTAGAGTGGTGTTGGCCAAGTACAGGTTATAGATCAGTGTTGGCCAAGTACAAGTTATAGAACAGCATTGGCCAAGTACAAGTTACAGAGCAGTGCAGGTTATAAAGCAGTATTGGCCAAGTACAGGTTATAGAGGGTTATAGAGCAGTGTTGGCCAAGTACAGGTTATAGAGCAGTGTTGGCCAAGGACAGGATATAGAGCAGTGTTGGCTGAGTACAGGTTATAGAGCAGTGTTGGCCAAGTACAGGTTATAGAGCAGTGTTGGCCAAGGACAGGTTATAGAGCAATGTTGGCCAAGTGCAGGTTATACTTACAGAGCAGCGTTGGCCACGTACAGGTTATAGAGCAGTGTTGGCTGAGTACAGGTTATAGAGCAGTGTTGGCCAAGTACAGGTTATAGAACAGTGTTGGCCAAGGACAGGTTATAGAGCAATGTTGGCCAAGTGCAGGTTATACTTACAGAGCAGCGTTGGCCACATACAGGTTATAGAGCAGTGTTGGCCAAGTGCGGGTTATAAAGTAGTGTTGGCCAAGTGCAGGTTATAAAGTAGTGTTTGCCAAGTACAGGTTATAAAGTAGTGTTGGCCAAGTACAGGTTATAGAGCAGCGTTGGCCAAGTGCAGTTTATAGAGCATTGTAGGCTAAGCACAGATTACTCTAAGAAATGGCCATGATAACAGACCAAGATTTGCAGCCAAGTGCAAATTGTATGACAGCAATGACCTTATCCCGGTAAAGTGAATTTTCATTTTGAATACAACAGTGTGATTGTTGATGAGTTCAGTATGATATAGCTCCTTGTGGATGAAACAAATGGCAGAAAGTGATTAGAATGGGCTCATAAAGGGAGAAAAAGCTAGTACTAGTAGACAACACTGTTGCACATTTCACAGCAGACCAGAATAATGCTGACCAGTACTGAAGGCAGAAGACTGTGTGCTCCTATCATATTGAGGCTACAGTAAGGAAAGGTTGTATGTTTGTTATAACTAAGGGAACAAGCTGAATGATTTGAGAAGACTGAGTAGTTTGCCAGAAAAACCCAGGTTGTAGATCAGTGGGGAAGGCAGCCAGGAAAAAGAAAAAGAAAAAAAGATGGTCAGGAGGATGGACTGGCTAGACTGTGATTTGGATTGGGCATTACTAGGGGATCCTTCATTTCTGCAACCACAGTATTCCACTTCAGAGGGTTTCGAGGTAGAGGGAATTCAGGGAGTATTTGGGGACTTCCCCTGTTAGTGTTATGTTTGCTATTGAAAATCAGACTTGAGTGTGTGGACTTATCAAACATTTCTCTCTTTGATATCACTGTCATTATCAGCTCTGCACATGGATATTTCAGTTGTTCATTTTGTCTGTCGCTGCATAGGTGAGTGTGATCAGCCCATCATCACGGACACACTACCTCAACATCACAGCAGCCAACATCGTCGCAGTCTACCCGGCAACCAGCAACCAAGCACTGGATGCCCCATCTTCTTCACCCAAGTCTTCCACCACCAGACCTTCCCAGCAAACCATGAAGGATTTTGTGCATGCTGCAGAAATGGAGTTGCTGGAGGCTGCCAATGCTGCCAAGGAAGCCGCCCTGAGTAAACTTCGTCAACAGGGATCTGCAGCGCCAGGTTCTTCTCCGGCACCACTGTTTGCCGGGAGCAAATTCAACCAGAGAAGCCCAGGGTTGTTCAGCCATGCAGTGTTGCATGCACCCAGAGGCAGTTCACCCAGCCTGTTCACCCCACAGACCCTTCAGAGAGCGAGGGCGCCCTCTTTGCCTCGGACGCCTTTAGCTGGCAGGTTCCCTGTCAGATCTGCAGGTTCTCTGCCTCAGATGACAGCCCCCTCCTCATTGTCTCACGTGAGGATTCCTTCCTCGGGTCTGAGAGCATCTACCCCAGGTGTGAGAACCCCAGGTGTGAATTCTGGACTGGCAAACAACTCGCACTCATCAGGAACACCAGGCTTGCTTGCAAACAGCACAGGCTTCACCCACAGACACCCAGCATCCAACGTTCCCGTCAGTTCATTTATGCAGATGAGTTCAACTCCATCACGTTTCGGTGGAACTGCGAGCTGCACCGTCAACTCCAGTCAAGCAGTCGGTGCTGGAATTCAACCGCCGACCCCTTGCACCACCACATCCAGCGCAAACCAGACAGCATTTTGGAGGGATGTTCCTTCAGGCAGTCAGAATAGTCAGGCGGACACTGCCGCAACCTCTCGTCTCGGCGCGCCAACTGCCACGGGTGGGTCCTGCAGCACCGTCCACCCCAGGTTAGGAAACGAACCAGTGGCATCAACTGGTGTTCCAGACCGGTCTCAGCCTCACACCATTAAGCACACACCCTCCAGCCAAGCTCCACAGCAGTCCAAGTGGTCTTTCAAACGGTCATTGGGCCCCCCAGCATCAACTGCTGCAGCCTCAAATCCCAACAGTGTCAAAAACTTGAAAGAAGCTGCGTTGCAGCACGCAAGTTCAGGAGAACCTCTGTGTAAAGTGCGAATCACCAACGATGCACGAGGCAGCGACAGAACTGGTGTGTCTGTTCAGATGGGCGGCACTGGCGCCGGTGGAAGCATTGCAACCAGCATGAGCTGCGAAAGCGTGGGTGAAGTGAAGAGGCCTGCCACGCGGGTGTCCAGTAACATGTGGGACGATGGTGAGTGCGGTTCAGTGGGAGTCAGTTTCCTCTGAACCCCTGTGTGTGCTGCTTTCATTTCCTTCCCCGTTTGTGATGGTCTGGGTAATTTCTTCATCGGTCATTTTCATGCGTGTCTGCTTTTGTTTTGTTTTTAGTTTAATGGGACAGTGGTTGACTGGGCATAAAACATCAAGTTTAATGGGAGGGGGAGGGGTGTGTATATATATTTATAACTATAAGTTCTTATTAGATTTGTTTAACACATGCAGTGATATACACATGGACACACATGTATGCATGTGGACTTGATCTTCCTATATGATGCACAAACACACACACACACAAACTCTCCCTCTCTCTCTCTCTCTCTCTCTCTCTCTCTCTCTCTCTCTCTCTCTCTCTCTCTCTCTCTCAGATAGTTTGAAGAGGTGAAATTTCAAAGTATGTAATTATTACATTCACCATTCTGTCTTTTTGGATTGTTTTCAGAACTGAGTGATGACATCTTGTCCCAGCTTTCAGAAGACTTCTGACCAACACCAACAGCTCACTGCACAGTTCACTGTCTTGTTGATGAAACTGCACTGCCCTGCTGTGAAATTATCCTAAACACTTATGTGTAAGAGAGAGAGATTTCTTGTGTGTGTGACTACACATTGTAGATCATCACATTGGTTTTTGAGCTCTAGTATACAAAAGTGTCCCAACTTGGGTGAATATTTGTGAGGATGTCAGATCAGACTTCACAATTATCATTGTCCCACCGCTTGAATTGCAAAATAGCATGCACACAGCTGACCATGAAATGATGATGTGAGAATGTTAGTGCATGGCGGTACCTGCGCTGTTTGTGGGCATAAGTTGCAATGTTTGTATCTTGCGAAGACCGTCTTGCCAAGACTATCACACAGTGTGCATTTAAGCAGTATGGCAACAACAGCGCTTGAAACATCTGTGTCAAAATGGTCAAAAATAAAGAATGACAAATTTGAATTGTCACTTCTAGTTTTTTTGGAGTTGTAGTCATAACAATTAGTTGGTTGCTGTAAAATCATTGCATGGAAAACTACGCAGAATTAAAAGCAAAACAACTTTGAATCTGATTTGTATACATATGCATGTTACAGAAAGTGAACTGTGTAGTAAACTAGTATGTACAATAAAAAGTATCAAGGTGAAACTGAAAGGTGAATAATTATGTCTGTGCATGTAATAAATATGCAAATGTTCTGAATTTGTTCAGCATTTGTCATTGCCTTCAGGTGTATGGATACTGATAAAATAAACATAAAAACAAGCAAGTTGTGATGAATTTATTCATTTCTTCTCAGTACTTACAGTTCTGTGGCTTTGCAAGCAAACTGAAATGTGTCAATATATAATCATTATAAAATGACGTAATACCCCAGTACACAAAATCAAAAAAATGGTATCAAATCTCTGCATTCTCTTATTTAACAGAACTGAAGTCCATGGTCTGCAATCTAAACTTTAAAAGATATGTACAATTCTACAAATAATTATGGTGCATGTATCAAACACACACATGTGCATATATCTGATTTACTAACATTACCAACCCTCCCTCTCACACACACACATGCATGCACGCTCACACACACACACACACAATGCAAGCAGAGTGGAGAAAACAACAACTTGAAAACTAGAGCAATAAGCATTAATAAACAAATACACACTTCCTACTCTATCACTAGATTATGGTGTATAAATTAAATACCTACATTTTAACATGACAAGTAAACTTGTACAAATCAAGCACTGCAGTTTGTGCCTTGGAAATCATTTGCTAAGTTGTGTTCCTTGAGCTGATGTGTTGAAAATTAATCTAAATGGAGAATGGTTATAAATATACTCTGCCACTATGCCAGTCATGAACTGGTAACAAGATGGTGCAAAAGGCAACCACATCTTGTTATCTAGCTCTGGGAGTTCCCTTTAAAGGAACTAACCTTGGCAGGCTAAAGTTGTTGTGTACTTCAAGAAGTAGAAAGACCATGATCCACAGTAAATGTTTTGCGATTGAACATGCTGTTGATTATATATTGATTTTATAAGGTGACTTTTTTGGACACCATCACTAACACTTGTCTGATGAAGTCATTACCACATTGCGCACTCTTTACCCACGCTTCATTTTGATGTCACCAAAATGTCTGGCATCACAGACAGAACACCAGGAAGCTCTCACTCTCAGGTTTGCATACAGGTCACAGAAGAATTGGATGTGGATTGCAATCATTTTTGTCATTGATTGTTTTGTTATTATCTCTGCGGAGTGAACTTTTGATAATGTATTTCAGCATTTTAGAAAAAAAATGTACGTCATGAGAATAGGTGTAGTTTACTGGATTTTACCCCAGTCTATTTTTAACTCACATTGATTGGTAATATTTTGGTAAAATTAGCTGGTGGATGAAAAAAACAACAACAATGCAACAAACAAATCATGACTAGTTTTTTTAATTCATACAACAACGAAAATGTGTTGTTGTTTTTCACAAAATCTGAGATGACTATATAGTTCTTTAATGCACTCTATTCACATTCCTACGGGCCTGGGGAATTTGTCTCCCATTCAGCTGAGCCGTTTTTAGTGCACAAAAAATCAAGCTTGACTGGAACTTTAGGGACTCTGTGATTTTTTCAAAGAACAATGCTCTGGTTCATTACTTGATTGTTAAGGCCTGAACATGTTTAGGCTTATGAAACCCCCCAAAGTTAATGCACTATACTCTGTGCTTTTTGTTGTTGTTGCTTTCAAAAACAACACTCTATTGAAGAAACTTAACCATACAATGACCAGTTGAAGAGAAAAAAATTAATCTGTGTAGCAGTCCATCAACAGATTCAAATGCCACTTTGGAAAAAAACAGCAAGTCCAAACAGGCAATTTAGGAGGAAGTCAGACTTCTTCTGCCAGTAACCATCAGTGTTACTGGTAAAGAACAGAGGCTCAGAAGTCTGACTGAGCAACAAAAACTACACAGAAAGAAAATCTGAATCTTGGAAGACAATAGGCACTTGTGCACGCTTCTACTCTTTTAATATTTTGATGACCTGTTCTTTTTCATCAAAGACGAGGAGCTTTGTGTGAGAGCACAAATTGTGTATTTTAATTAAACTATCGCTCACAGCAGACTGGCATTTGCAATGACAAGGCTATACTTTTGAGGTATGTGGAAACAAAAGACAAAAATGTTCATTCAACTGGTCCTGCCCTGGGTATTTTATCTTTTAGTTATGGCTCTCATTGATACATTTATCCATCAAAAAATGTGAGCTTTCTAATCAACCACAGCCTCACAGCAGGAAGACAGTAAACAAAAACAAGATCAAGAAAAAAATAGAGAAAAAAATACAAAAACCAGCACTGTTTGTAATAAATGCAAAACCAGTTAGAGCCACACCACTTCAACAAAGAGGTGACAAATAACACAAAGTCCTGTGTTACTGAATAAAAACCCAATGCTACAGGACACAAAACTGTTGTTATGCACTACATGGTTATGTGAGGACTGCCTTCAGCCAGCACAAGCCCTTTGCATGACAGCACCCACCCTCCAGAAATGGAAATAAATCCTCCAAAGACGCACAGTCCTCTCACCCCACGGAATGCATTTGTCATTGCATATTCTGGGTGGCCCCCCTGCTGTTCAGCTGGGGAAGGCAGCAACATATAACAACAACTGTGTAAAGTACTATGCTGGAGTAAAGTAGATATGTAAAGTATTTACGCACGTGCCAGGTGAGTTACCGTAGGTGACTCGATCAGGTCTTTGTCGTTGTACCTGTGTTACGTGTTTCACACGCTAATTAAGTCCCTTATGTGTAGAAAGTATTAACAAGAAATATCATGAGACCGCTGAGGTTATTTAAGAATGCATTTAGACTTTGGCATAAGAGCCAACTGAAGGGTAGAGCAGAATTACAAAATATCTGTTGGGTATTAACCAGCATGAGTCGGGTCTACCACATCATCATCAAAAAGAACAAGGGTCATTTGCTATTTTAAATGATGCGTTTAACTCTTTTGGTCCTGAATATAATAGTAAATACATGTACACTTCTCATGCAGTTCTGAAAACAATGTCATGTACCCCCCTCCCCCACCCCCACCCCCAGCCCCTCCCCCTTCCGTTTTTTTTACTTCTTCCATAGAGAGCTAAAAAATAAATAAATGTGGATATGTTGAAGAAAATCAGCCAAGTTTTCTTTTAAAATTTATGCACAGTTACTAATTGGATTTTTACTCAATGGGAGCTTTCCGCATCTAGTGACGCATCACTCCAGTGCACAGCTGCCGGCAGAGAGCATCAACTGGAGTGGTGATAATTAGACTAATTAGCATTCTGGGTGAAAATGCCATGATTATGCAGTTCTCAGGGGTAATTTTAGTTTTTTTGTGCTTTGAGTGAATTAATATCCGGTCAGCCGCAGTGGGTGATCTCAGGACGATCAAACTCTGTCACAAGTCGATAGATGTTTCAAAATGCTTGTCGTATGTGAAAAGATACCCAAGTTAGACCTACAAACTGAATCCAATCACACAAGTAGAACATACTATACATAACTACATAACAATTACACATACATTCCACGTGGGTATAGTACCTAGTGTACAATAGCACCTAAAGCTAGGAAATGCTGGTATCATCAACCATTTCACGTAACTTTTCCATGCCATAACTTTTAAAAATTAATCACCAACGAAATTTATTATCAAGAAATTAAAAAACATAAAACTGCATAACTGCTGCTACCAGAGCAATATGGCAGCATGCTGCCCATATCACAACCAGATATCTTCAAGCCACTTCAAAAAACCTAGGGCCATTCAAAAAAAGCCTGCCTTTTTTAAAAAGAAAAAAAATCTCTGGAACGCGGGCAGTATATGGGCCAACAGCAAATAAAAGAACACAGAAAGAGCAAAACAATGACACAATAACAAGAAAGCAGGCAAAAACACGGAATCAAATGACAGCCCTGAGATTCCAGGCAGGGGGCAAACAGACCCCCCCCCCCCCCCCACCCATCCCCCCCACACCTGGGGAAGGGTGGTACATGACTTTGCATACAGTTTTACTCAGTGGAGCACGGATACAAAATCAATTCTGGTATACATTGCTGGGACTGAACGGGTTAAACACCCACAACATGAAAAAAGAAACAAAACACTTGGAACGACCAGTTAGGTCACAATACGCTTTTGTTAAACTAAAACAATGCCATAATACTAAAACTGTAAAAGGTGAGATACACTCATACAAATGTAGATGGAACAGTCAAGGAATCAGAATGATCAGGTCATGTATGTTTCATTAACCCCTTCACTGCCTGTATGTCATCTGAAAACTACCAATAAAAGTGAGAAATTTTAAACTCTTAAACCTTTTTGTTTTCTTTTTCGCACTGACATGTAAAAGGGATTTTCACCACAATGCATAGCATTGAAAATAGATGTGTTATAGGACTGGAAAACATACTTTTTGCAGGCGCATCCATTCATCTTTCAGCCCAGAAATTTTACAGCCTGGGGCAGTGAAGGGGTTAAAGACAATCAGGAAATGTTCAAAACAAAGGACAAAATAGTAAACACTTTCACAGCATATCAGATCAAATCACAATTCACGGTGTAATGGTAAGGACACACTAGAGTGAATCCGGATTCCTCTGAAGTTAATCAGCTATTTTCCAGTCTAAATGAAATAAAAAGTGCAACCAAAACAAAACAATTATAATTTCTGTCTGCATTCACACAGAGTGGCAGTTAATGTCATTTTCTGGCTGCTGCAAAGCAGCAAGGGAAACTATAGACACTGTCTTTCTTTTTCTTGATCTGAATCTTTTTGTTGATCTAAAAAATATATCTTCTTTTTTTATTCACACTCAGAGACGAAGCAGGCTCAGCGAGTGGTATTATGCATGACAGTGTGAGGTGTGTGTGTGTTGTGTGTTGTGTGTGTGTGTGTGCGTGTGTGTGTGTGCGTGTGTGTGTGTGTATGTGAGTGTGTGTGTAGTGTGTGTGTGTGTGTGTGTGAGTGTGTGTGTGTGTGTGTGTGTGTGTGTGTTTGCGTGTACATGGGTATGTGTGTGAGTGTGAATGTGTGCATGTGTTTAAATATCTTCAAAGTGGGGTGCTATTTCATAAGGATGCTATGCCAGTGGTTACACAATTCAGCAATGAAAGCAATTTATCTACAACATCACTAAGAACAAAACAAACAAATCTGTAAGCCCACATATCACAGTGGTTTGACTGGGCATGTGACTATTTGGCATTTTAATGCATAAGACCACTGCAGTGACTAAATGAAGAAGGAATTATCAGCATGTTCACAAAGTCAAAACAATAAAAAATATGTTGAATCAACTGCCAAATATTACTCTGCATATCAAATTGCATACATCAAGTCATCACAATGGGTTTCCATTTCTCCTTTTTTGGGGGTGGGGAGAGGGGGGGGGGGTGGCATTAAAGAATGAATCTGTGGATGATACACATGACCAAACAACAAGGCACTTGCATAATACCCCTCTAACAAGATGAATACTTTGGTACAAATCAGAAGTATGAATTTTCCTCCTTTTGGATTAAAGCCAAGTACAATATCATCTTTCAAAGCGATTGTCAAAATCATAACCATTATATCTCATTCTGTAAATTTCAACAAGAAGAAAAAGAACAAGCTGTTGACGCACAACATTCAGTCATCTAAGAAAGGTGTCACCAAAACCTTAACATAAAGCTCCAGCTCTATACACATTATTAACCAACATTTTAAATTCATTCTAAGGATATAAAAACTGACTGTGTAGAACAGTTAGTAATTGCATGCTAACAGCCTGTCAACCACACAGGATCACCTCAGGACAATCAATTTGTCAAGTAAATACACACAGTAAACCTCTCCTCACATGTAAAAGTATACTCAAGAAAAAATCTACCAAATCAGTCCAAACATAAACAAAATACACATTTTCACAAACACCAAACACATATTTTCAAAGAGTTAGTTCCTTTAATAGTGCCCTTTCTAAAACATCATATAAAACCAGAACATGCTGGGTGTTCTTGACTATTCAGTCTAAGTTATCAATACCAGACTTTAAAACACCATGGGAAAAGGAATGGACAGAAACAATTTTTCATATAAATGCATAATGGTGAATCCCTCAAGGGCAGAACAAAAACAATCACAAACAACACTGGTTAAATGAAACATAAATATAGCCCTGTAGTCAGTCTAAATGGCCAGTAACCATGTCCATCTACAATCAAGAATTGAATAAACTGGTCATTTTGTGCGAAGTGAATAGAATAAAACTGACTGTTTCGTGCAAAGTGCACCAATTAGCATATTAAAAAAAAAATCACACAGGAAGATAATGCCCTGACAATGATATGACGATCAACCAGTAAGCAATGTAAATCATCAGCTTACTCAACACATCCGCCAGAGAATGGCAACAAAAACAACTCAAAAGACACAAAAACTGTACAGTGGCAAAAGTAGCGTGCATCTGTTTTGTGGCAGACCATCCGTTTAGTCAATAAGTTTATCAAGAAGCAGCAACACAAACAGGGAATGATACCTCATTAAATCATTTAATTGCTAAAACTAGTCCTTTAAAGAAGACTGAGTGATCACTCTCATCTGACCACTTTCCTTCATGCCATAGAAGCGCAACACCAGCTGAGGATAATTTTCCCATATTTGAGATTCCCTCAAAACAAATCTGAAACATGAATGACTGCTAGCGTTCTAAAACAAGATCCAAACACATAAAAGATTCAAAAGAACGCTTATTTATTATCACATAGACATGCAGTCTGCAAATTTTCGGGGTAATCCCCTTCGTCAAGTGACAAAACGACACTTAAACGGCTAAAAACGATGAAAAATGAGATGACTTATCTTCTGTTTGGTTGAGTTGTTGTTTTCTTGTCCAGTGCTTGCAGACTGTGTGTCAATGTCATAATAAATAATGTTCTTTTGTATCTTTTATGTGTTTGAGATTCCCTCAGAATATAAAAGAAAAAGAAAATATCTTTCAAAGAACAATGATGCAAATAACTCAGCCGAAAAAGGATGTGAGACTAGGTACAGAAGATGGTCATGGATTGAAGTTGAGTCTGCATGGTGCTGCCACACCAGCAAACATGTCCAGTCCACTGTACGAATGGGTGTTTGGTCAGACTCACTGGACAGATCAATAAACAGTTGGGCCAGCCGGCAGCAGGGCAAGAAGCTTCAAAACTCACACAACCTGGAACCCAACTGAAGCTAAGACACACTCACAACGCTTCACAACTGAGCGGCAAACTCCACTATAGCCTTTGTAATGTTATCATAATCGGCCGGCAGACAGTCGCGGTGAATCACAGGCTTGTTGACCATCAACTCCAACTGGGGGTGGACGCGTGGCAGGCGTGCCAGACATTCCGCTTCCTGCATGAGCTGTGCCACGCTGTGTGAGCTGTAGTTGTTTGCACCCAAGTGGAAGAAGGGAAGAATGTTGTCAATGAACTTGGCAAAGTGGGCGGTGCCAGTGATGATGGTGGGGACATCCGGGTTCCCCACGCGACAGGCCACGGAGCGAGCCACTGCCGTATGCGGGTCCATCATGTAACCTGGAATACACACACGGCCATGCACCCATGTTTCAATTATGTGGACATGTTTTGTTGTTGTTGTTTTTCTCTGTGGTGTGGGCAAACAGGAGCTGGCTGAACTGGTTGCTGTGGATTCTGAAACTGAGTGAGTGACTGATCAGTTGATTGAGTGATCACACTTATATGTGACAGAGCATGAGAAATCCGAGCCCAAGTTGCTGGGGCTGCTTTGACCTGATTTTCAACAAAGCAGTCCAGTTTTAGATTTTACCAGTTGTGCACTGTTACCCACTACTTTCTATCGCCACAAAATATCAAAAGTAAATATATTCCTAAAAATATCAAATATCATCATTTTCGATTGCATATGTATAGATTTTAGCTCTATTTTCTGCTCTCGAGCAGACTCACTTTGGTGCATGTTGGATTATATAGCGTTTCCATAATCCACCAAACTCTGACATGGACTGCAGGATCTTGAATATGCATTTATGTTGTTGTTGTTTTGCACATGTATACACACAGAGGACCTCAGTTTATAGTTTCATCCAAAGGACTTCTGCTATAGTACATGTCTGCACAGAATTTGACCCTGAAGAAATCATGGGGCAAGCACAAAGCCCAGCATGTCACAGTCACCCACCCACATGGAGACCACATTCAATCATGCCTCACCTATGGAATGCACCTGCTTAGTCTGGATTCTGTAATCTCTTTCCTTTTTATTTGTCATTCCATCAAAACACAACCCTTCATCCTCCACTTAAGCATGGTAATAAGCCATTGTGTCATATAAGTGAGAATTGAAAAGAACTCACAGATCATATCATAAAAACCAGACCATGGCGCAAAAAGACCACCAAAACAAATTTGCAAACCCATTCCACTAAGATAAATTTGCAATTCCAATCCACTAAGATAAATTTGCAAACCCAATCCACTAAGATAAATTTGCAATTCCAATCCACTAAGATAAATTTGCAATTCCAATCCACTCAGATAAATTTGCAATTCCATTCCGCTAAGATAAATTTGCAATTCCATTCCACCAAGATAAATTTGCAATTCCATCATACAGAACAGCAACCAGCAGGTAATGCACATGCTTCAGCTTTAGGGAATGCATCCACACGCAAGTGTTTGCGCACAACTCTTTTCAATACTGGAGTTTCTGCTCTTACACTCAATAATATCATCTTAAACAGAATGAGGCCTCCATTGCTTGTAGAACTGACAACTGAGGGAGTTAATTAATAATAATGAAATATTTATAAAAAATTGAGCTTGGAGAGCTTACAACATTCAAATATAAACAAAATGCATGTTAAGACACCTCAAGCAGAAAACAACAATAACAACGACTACAAGCACTTCAACAAAAAGCTAAATGGGCAAGACCTACATTACATATACATATTTTACCATCCCTAATAAGCCTTGCAGCTTCTGTGGATGTTAAGCACCATGTTTACCTACTTATTTACTTAATAATAATAATAATAATAATAGATAACTTTTGTATAGCGCTATTCTCTGGAGTAAACAAACTCACTGCGCTTTACAACATTCTCCAACATTTTCTAAGTTTCACAAACATAATACATTTAATTATGACAACTAACAATGTATAATATACACACATACACACACAACAACAACAAAACGTGCATGTGCCATATGAGAAGCAGCAATATATAAAGAAAAAGAATCATTATATTACTATACCTACCTTTAATTCCATCCCTTACACAGACACACACACACACACACACACACACACACACACACACACACACACACACACACAAGCACATTCAAAAGATGTCACCCAAACACAACACACACCTAAATCATCTACAGTAACTCTCACCTGGCATGCGAGCAATCACAAGGTACATAAACTCCAATAAAGGTACATCCTCAACACTGTTGTTAGACTATTCTGATATCAAGTTCTGGAGTGGTACTGGCAGGGACCAAGGCAAAATCAGACTCACAATTCTAAACAGCAACAGAGATTCCATTTCTGTAATATTTCACTCAGCCCCTGGGCCTTGAGACAAGGAAGCAGAGTTGCGTGTGGTGTACAAGTTTAAAAAAGGTTGTTGTTTTTTACCTGTAGCTTTGAAGGTGCTGAGCGTTATTTCCTCACACTCAGCCTCTGTTGCATAGCCTGCAAGAAACTGTTCTTGCATTGCCTCCCACACCTGAAAAATCATTACCATCACAAAAATGTACAATAATGACATACACATTTATACCTTTTCGATTCAACCTCTTTAGACAGCTGTGCTTTTTAGACACCTCCATCTTTACACACATACATCTTTAGAAACTCTTTAGGCAGCTTTTTTTTTTTTTTTTTTTTAGACACCTACATCTTTACACACATACAGCTTTAGAAACCTCTTTAGACAGCTGTGTTTTTAGACAACTACATCTTTACACAAATACATATTTAAAACATCTTTAGACAGCTGTGTCTTCAGACACCTATATCTTTACACACATACATATCTAGAAACCTCTTTAGACAGCTGTGTTTTTAGACACCTATATCTTTACACACATACATATCTAGAAACCTCTTTAAACAGCTGTGTTTTTAGACACCTATATCTTTACACATATACATACTTACAAACTTCTTTCAGACAGCTGCTTTTAGACATTTATATATTTACATACATAATTAGAAACCTCTTTTACACAGCTGTGTTTTTAGACACCTACATCTTTATATACATACAACATACATCTTTAGAAACCTCTTCTAGACAGCTGTGTTTTTCCCTGACAACTACATCTTTGTACACATACATCATACACCTTTAGAATTTTTTAGATAGCTGTTTTTTTCCCTGATACCTACATCTTTTCACAAACACATCACACATTTTTAGAAACCTCTTGTACACAGCTGTTCTGCCCCCCACGCCCCACCCAGCCACCCCCATCCCCACCCTTCCCCCCGACACCTACATCTTTAGGGGCTGCAGCCACCCCTTCCCGATGGAGCGTGGAGTAGAATTCGCGGACCGTTTTGGGTTTTTCCCCAGACAGGTGGAAGATGAGTCGCTCCAGGTTGGAAGACTGCAAGATGTCGATGGCTGGAGACACGGTGTGCTGCAGGGTGTGGCCAGACAAGTTGTAAGCCCCTTTTCGGATGAAGCCTGTAAGAACGTTGTTGGCGTTGGAGGCGCAGATGAGCTTTCTTACTGGGATCCCCATCCCCTGAAAAACAGAGCGAGTTATCTAAATCTTGATCCAAATATGTAAAAGGTTCAAAAGAATGCTATTTATTAGGACAAAACCCAACACGTGAATTTTCATGGTAATCCCCTTTTATCAAGCTACAAAATGACTGAAAATTGGCATGGTGTGTTTTGTGCTAATATATAGCATTCTTTTGAACCTTTGATGTGTTTGGATTTCATTTTAGAATGCTAGCAGTCATTCTCATTTCAGATTTTTTTAATGTAAATCTTGGATTTTAATGGCCAGTCAGATGGACAGGGTCACCCCAGGACAATGAAAACAGAGATAATTGTTAGTCATATGATTTTAACATCACCTTAACACACAGGGTCTCCTCGGGACAATGAAAACAGAGAGAATTGTTAGTCATAGGATTTTAACATCCCATCAACTACACAAGGTCACCTCAGGACAGTGAAAACAGAGAGAATTGTTAGTCATTGGATTTTAGCATCCCATCAACTACACAAGGTCACCTCAGGACAATGAAAACAGAGAGAATTGTTAGCCATAGGATTTTAACATCCATCAACTACACAAGGTCACCTCAGGACAATCAAAATAGAGAGAATTGTTAGTCATAGGATTTTAGCATCATATTAACACACAGGGTCTCCTCAGGACAGTGAAAATGGAGAGTTGTTAGTCATAGGATTTTAACATCCTGTCAACCACACAAGGTCACTTCAGGGCAATGAAAATAGAACTGTTAGTCATTTTAAACCAAAAGGGCATGGAATAAATAGAACCAAGATTATAACAACCCGTCAACTACACAAGGTCACTTCAGGGCAATGAAAATAGAACTGTTAGTCATAGGATTATAACAACCCGTCAACTACACAGGTCACTTCAGGGCAATGAAAATAGAACTGTTAGTCATAGGATTATAACAACCCATCAACTACACAAGGTTTTAGGGCAATGAAAATAGAACTGTTAGTCATAGGATTACAACAACCCATCAACTACACAAGGTCCCTCAGGCAATGAAAATAGAACTGTTAGTCATAGGATTATAACATCACATCAACTACACAGGGTCACCTCAGGACATGAAAATAGAACTTTTTAGTCATAGGATTTTTAACAAACCGTCAACTACACAAGGTCACCTTTAGGGCAATGAAAATAGAACTGTTAGTCATAGGATTATAACAACCCGTCAACTACACAAGGTCACTTCAGGGCAATGAAAATAGAACTGTTAGTCATAGGATTATAATAACCCATCAACTACACAAGGTTCAGGGCAATGAAAATAGAACTGTTAGTCATAGGATTACAACAACCCATCAACTACACAAGGTCACCTCAGGACCATGAAAACAGAATTGTTAGTAATAGGATTTTAACATCAGATAAACTATACAGGGTCACCTCAGGACAGTAAAAATAGAACTGTTAGTCATAGGATTATAACAACCCGTCAACTACACAAGGTCACTTCAGGGCAATGAAAATAGAACTGTTAGTCATAGGATTATAACAACCCATCAACTACACAAGGTCACTTCAGGGCAATGAAAATAGAACTGTTAGTCATAGGATTATAATAACCCATCAACTACACAAGGTTCAGGGCAATGAAAATAGAACTGTTAGTCATAGGATTACAACAACCCATCAACTACACAAGGTCACCTCAGGACCATGAAAACAGAATTGTTAGTAATAGGATTTTAACATCAGATAAACTATACAGGGTCACCTCAGGACAGTAAAAATAGAACTGTCAGTCATAGGATTATAACAACCCATCAACTACACAAGGTCACACAGAGCAATGAAAACAGAACTGTTAGTCATAGATTTTAACATCCCGTCAACCACACATGGTCACTTCAGGGCAATAAAAACAGAACTGTTAATCATAGGATTATAACAACCTGTCAGCTACACAAGGTCACACAGAGCAATGAAAATAGAACTGTTAGTCATAGATTTTAACATCCCGTCAACCACACAGGGTCACCTCAGGATGACAAAAAGAGAATAGTATAAAAAGTTTCACTAAAACAAATGATTAAAATGTAGGTGACAGTGCAAAATCTGGTCAGATGATAGACTTAATAGGGGTGAAATCTGTAGGATGCAGAGAAGAAAACCTATATCACGTGTCAAACCATAGAAGCCGGTGCACGTAAAAGCAAGTAATTTAAAAACAAAACAGCACAACACCACATATTTACATATTCAGTGATACCTTTGCATAGTAGGCACTGAGGATGTTGCCAAAATTGCCGGTGGGTATACACATGTCCACAGGGTCACCACAGGAAATGTGCCCCATGCGCACCATCTCTAGGTAGCCTGAGACATGGTAGAGTACTTGGGGCAACAACCGACCCCAGTTGATCGAGTTGGCCGCGCTGCAATGATAAATACATGCTACACAAACCCACGTCAATGTGTCAACTCTCAAACAGAGGTCAGACTACCAGCATTCAGGAAGTAACGCCATGAAATCTGGCGGCACTACATCAACAGAGACATGTTACGCAAACCTGTGTCAGTGTGTCAACTCTGAAACAGACTACCAGCATTCAGGAAGTAACATCATGAAATCTGGCTGCACTACAACAACAGATACATTACACAAACCTGTGTCAGTGTGTCAACTCTGAAACAGACTACCAGCATTCAGGAAATAACGCCATGAAATCTGGCCGCACTACAACAACAGACATGTTATACAAACCTGTGTCAGTGTGTCAACTCTACCAGCATTCAGGAAATAACCCCATGAAATCTGGCCGCACTACAACAACAGACATGTTATATAAACCTGTGTCAGTGTGTCAACTCTAAAACAGACTACCAGCATTCGGGAAATAACGCCATGAATTCTGGCCGCACTACAATAACAGGTACATTACGCAAACCTGTCTCAGCGTGTCAACTCTGAAACAGACTACCAGCATTCAGGAAATAACGCCACAAAATCTGGCTGCACTACATCAACAGACCACTACATCAACAGACATGTTATGCAAATCTGTGTCAGTGTTTCAACTCTAAAACAGAGGTCAGACTACCACCATGAGTGGACGGGGAGAGCAAAATACACCCTCAACATACATTTAAGGTCTTTGTTTCTTTGTTAGTGTTCCTCAGCTAAAAACCTGGGTGAGAATTAAGGCAGTGTGAGCAAACGTTCCCCCACACCTGTACACACTGCTACACTGCTGTACACACAAGTCCAGTTTCACTCACCACTCCTGCAGCTGCACTGCAACTTTGGGGATTTACTACAGCTGACAGTATTCCTCACACGTCAAGCTAAGTCAAGTACTTCTTAATTCCATTCAAAGGAAAATGTGGGACCCGTGCCACACATGAATAACAAACAAACAAAATCTACACGGATAAAAGATTTGCAGTTTAAGAGTGTGCAGTAAACGTACAGGCAAGGTTAAAACCACAAATATTATTTAAACTATTTCTAAACTGTTTTTCACGGCCATGCCTATACCCTCGTCTGACGCTGAGTGTGTGTGTGTGTGTGTGTGGTTAGTGTTATTGTAAAGTGCCCTGTGCTCCCACCATGTGTGGTAGACAGGCACTCTAGAAATCCTTATTATTATTATTATTAAATACAATATATATTGCTTATGGAAATGCCTTGGTGAGCTGAGCTGGGTCTTTCAAGACCACTGGTTTAGGACCAACCTGTTCAGTAAACCTTGGTAAATAATCTTCTTGCGGAAAATGTCCATCTGCATGTCCCCAGTGCAGTCAGAAAGGAAGAATAAAAGATCTAGAGGTACGAGTTATAGTGTCTAATTTTATGGGATTGCTGACCTTAGTCTGCAGTCCAGTTCCTTCTTCATCCATTCTGTCAGCTTTACATCACTGAACACTTGCTTGATCAATGTCTGACAGAAATCAAAGTCAGAATCCACTCCTGCATGCACAGAAATGAGTCACAAATTACACAAGATCACCTTCGAAGTTAACAGATTTATTTTTATACCAAGTCTGAGGGTGAAAAAGCACAACTATTTAAAGCAATATATGCTGCTATCAACTATGTGGTTAACAATATGCATTAAAAAAACGTTTCTAAAAAAATAAGCCTTCATTTGCCATGTGTTGCATTAATAATAACAAAGACTCTCTGCTTCACTTATGGGCTCTTATTTCTCTTTTTCTTTCCTCCGGAGTGGAAAAATGGTATTGAAAATGTCATTTATTTGTATCAAAGATTTTCACAGAGCACCTCTACATATTCTACTGCTGTCAGCTCTTTTAACATGTGTTTGGCACCACAAAACACGTCTTTTGTCACGACAAAAATATGCTTCTCACAACAAAATTATGTTTGTCTTGACAAAAATGTGTTTGTCGCAACAAAAACGTGTGTGTCGCAACAAAACTTTTGTTGCAACAAGTATCTGTCACAACAAACATAATTTTGTTGCAACAAGCATACTTTTGTTGCAACAAACACGTGTTTGTCATGACAAAACACATCTTTTGTTGTGGCAAAAGTATGCTTGTCATGACAAAAGTTTTGACAAATATTTGTTGCGACAAACACAAGCTATTTTTGTCATGCTTTTGTCGCGACAAAAGATGTGTTTTGTCACGACAAACACGTGTTGTCACGATAAACATGTTTACTTCTGTCGCAACAAAAATGATACTTGTGACAGCTCCCACCAATGATAGATGTTAGTGTAAGCACTGATCAACTGAGTAAAATGGAAAAAAAAGAAGAGAAAATGTTTAGGTCTCATCAACAACTTTGACATTAGTGTCAGTGCCAATCAACCAGGTAAAAAGAAGAAAATGAAGAGAAAACGTTTGGGTCTCACCGATAACTTTGATGTTAGTGTCAGCGCTGATCAACTGGGTAAAAAGAAAAAACCCGAAGAGAAAATGTTTGGGTCTCACCGACAACCTTGATGTTGCGGCCTTCCATGGTGGTCATCTGATGGTGCTGGATCTTGCTGATGCCATGCTGTGGGTACAACACCAGCACACCTACATTCGCCCCCTCTGCACAATGCACAGCCCATTTCACAGTCCACAAATTCAGTGCCTCTGCATAATACAGGACCCATTCGCATAACCACCTTCACCCACTCTACATGTGTGTGTGTGTGTGTGTGTGTATCTGTGCATGCATGTGCATGCATGCATGCGTGTGTGCATGCATGCATGTGTGTGTGTGTGTGTGTGTGTGTGTGTGTGTGTGTGTGTGTGTGTGTGTGTGTGTGTGTGTGTGTGTGTGTGTGTGTGTGTGTGTGTGTGTGTGTGCGAGCATGTGTGTATGCCTGTATGTGTGCATTGTGTGTGTGTGTGTGTGTGTGTGTGTGTGTGTGTGTGTGTGTGTGTGTGTGTGTCTCAGTGTGTGTGTGTGTGTGATTGTGTGAGTGTGTGTGTGTTTGCAAGTGTGTGTGTGTGCATGCATGTGTGTGTGTGTGTGTGTGTGTGTGTGCATGCATGTGTGTGTGTGTGTGCGTGTGCATGCATGTGTGTGTGTGTGTGTGTGTGTGTGTGTGTGTGTGCACGTGTGAATGCGTGCATGTGTGCATGCATGTGTATGCATGCATGTGCATGTGTATGTATGCATGTGCATGTGTGTGCGTGTGCATGTGCATGTGTGCATGCATGCCTCTGTGTGTACTGTTGTACTGTACTGTGCTGACCACCGGTGCAAGCTGTGCTAGAAGCAAGACAAACTGACCTGCGTGCCTACTGAAACCATCCAGCACCGCCCCTCCCGTGTCCCCAGACGTTGCTACCACAATCAGGTATCTGCAACACCAACATCATCATCATGGTCATGACTCTGCACTTGTAGAGTGCCCACAATCCATGTACATATCATGTTCACAGCACAGTAATGATGTCAAAGGTGATACAGCAGAAAAGAAAATAGCCTAACAAAGGCAGGTGGGGGGGGGGGGGGGGGGATCTGTACTTTTTCCAAAACATGTTTTTGTTTAACAAGTAAAGAAATGAATATAAAACAATCAATGCCTTTGCTTTTTATAATTAACATGCCTCACTGAATTTGTACTGAATTCAGAAAACAACTACTTTTCTCAATGCATAGTGCAAGTTCACATTGTTTAAAGGCAAAATCAATCAGATCACAGTATAAGGCAGAGGAGTGACAATGTACTTGACAGTGATTTTTTTCTACATGCATCTGACCCAGCTAATTGTCACTGATAATGAAACTCATTTTCTAAATTTGGTACAGAAGCAATGGAACATTTTAAAGCAAATGCCTTCAAGTCTTCATTTCAGTCTTTACCATCTTTTGGAGCCAAAGTATGTTTGAGAAGGCCTTACAGTAGCCAGCAACAACAAATCTAAATGATAATAAAAAGTGTGTGATACATAAACAACATTTAAAAAGACTGTTTCAGTTAATAAATAAACATGCAAGCATTCAGCAGTGCAGGAAAACTGGTGGCACCAGCCTCTACAGGAACCGTACCAATGGACTTTCCAGATTACTATTTCAAAATCAGTTAAACTCCAGTTAAGTCATTCAAATCTGTAACAAGAAGAGTGAACAGTTCAATCAATTTACCCATTCAACGTGGGAAAAGGGCTTTGGCTTTTTTATTTCTCTCTGACATCAGATTTTATTCTGATATAACCATCCTGGATGACTGAATCAGTTATTTATCTACCTGATGTCAGGTAACTGACATACCAAATTCATACAGTCATTATTAGGCAATTCACTTTTTCACAGTCTGAATTCCTCTTTTTATGGAGATAATATGTGTAAGAGTGTCTGCTCTGAAAATTGATTCTGGAAGAAAAATCCCTATCCATACTGATGGGGATTAGAAGCTGCATCAGCAGTGGAACAGGGATAGCTCAGTGGTTACAGAACTGGACTCATGATTGAAGGGTCTCAGGTTCAAGTCCCTGCAGGAGCAGTGGGAGAATTTTCTTCTCCAGGGTCAGCTTTCTGTGCTGACTCCTATTTTGGTATCCACTCCATCCCTGTGTTACCGTAGTAGCATGTAAAAGATCCTGGTCATTCTTCCCAAAGTGCAGTTGGCAGGTTACAGCTAAACACCCATGCACCTACCTATGCGGCTTTGAATGAAATGACACCGTAAACTAATGCAAGATCGTACGGTGCACACAGAACATGTGCCAAGATGGCAGCAGTTTCACATGGCACCAGCCTAGCAACAACCAAATAGCGCTGTCAGTACAGTACTTCAGTGGATAACAAATAACACGCTATAAAAGGATCCTGTCATGCATTCAGAATCACATGTGACATGAGCGCAGTGAGTTTGCTCAAGAGCAGAGAATAGTGCCATATAAAACAATCAACACAACACATCAGGTACATCATTTGCTTACTTTGACACATCACTGCACGTGTTCATAGCTTTGACAAAAAATCTTGGCATCAGCTGCAGAGCGGCATCCTTGAAGGAGGCAGTGGGTCCATGGAACAGTTCCAGGGTGTAGTGGTTCTTCACCAGCTTTCTGATAGGAGCTATCTCTGGGCCCCCAAACAGGTTGGGTTTGTACGACTTGTACAGGAACTTCCTGATCTCCTGCGGTCGCAAGTCAAGGGGGTGAATCCACTTCTCCAGCACCCTGAGTGATCTTTCCCTGAAGTCCAGCTCCACCAGACGCCGCAGCTCTCTGGCAGTGAAATGGGGCTGGTGCTTGCTTTTGACGTAAAGTCCACCGTCAGGGGCCAGCCCTTTAAGAACAGCTTCCAGGAATGACACGTAGCTGCGAGGAATGTCATCGGCTCCGCCACGTGAAGATACAAAACCCTCATCAAAGGTGAAGTGGTCAACAGCGTCTGCAACCTGATTATCATTTCACCGATCATCAACAATAATAATGATAAATTATTTATGGCACCCCATCTTGTAAGAGCCCAAGTTTCTTACAAAGGCCTGAAGATGTGTGCATTCATCACATTTACACACATACATACACACACACACACACACACACACACACACACACACACAGAAAAACACATGGGCACACATACAAACACACACACACACACACACACACACACACACACACACACACACACACACACACACACACACACATGCAAGCAAACAGAGAAAAACACATGGACACATGCACTTCCACAAATGAATGCATGCATGCATATCCCCCTCCACACACACACACACACACACACACACACACACACACACACACACACACACACACACACACACACTAAAAACAATGCATTAGCATCAACACACAAATGGAATGCTCAACCCATGTCATATGTGTAATAAACAACAGAGAGCTGTACTGCCCATAAGACCTATACACCTGGCATGCAAAAATCAACACAGATCAAATCTGCCCAAGTTGCAGCTTCAGAAAAGATGCTCCCCCAATGGCATTAAATGATAGAAGAACACTGCATTTTCAAGCACACTTCATTACACAGGGGTGATGAAGCATATTATATCAGCTCTGGCAGAACCAATTTGAACCAATGTCAGATAGAATATAATTTATAATAGTCTTCTGATCACGAAACTGGTTCAACAAACAACCACACACATTACTTACTATGACACATGAAATAAAGTCTTGAAAGATCAAGATTAATCTAAAAACTTAGAAACACATTATTTCATGTCTGTGATGCATGATTCACTGAAAACAACAATTATATGACAAACAGCATGTTTATGGCCCTGGTGCAACAGAAACAAAGTCTTCTCTTTCTTCTTTCAAATTTAATCTCACAGCACAAAGACATGCATGTGGATACACATGTAGGTGCGTGCATGTACACGCACCAACACTAAAGCAGTTCGAAGTTAACAATCAAACTTGCAAAGGGTTGTTGTCAGTGTACCTGCTTGCTTGTCTGCCTGTTTGTTTTGCCATACATTCATTTAGTTAACTGAACATCAACAAGGCTAAACCAGAGCAAAAAGCTCACCTTTTTGGCAATGCTTTCCGGAGTCTCTCCCTCTTCCACAATAACTCGAACATCATACCACCTCTCATAAAACTCCTGCCTGTAGTCTAGAATCTCTGCCATATTAGCACCAGACTTCTGCCCCACAATGCGATCAACTTTCATTTCGTGGAGGCGCCGTATGATGGTATCCTTGGTAACATCCAGGAAAACCACTACACCAGTCTGCGACATTTTGAGCATTGACTTGGCATGTAGTGGGTTTGATCCTGTCAAGGAGATGACAGAACCTTCTGGTGGGTCACAGTTCAGCAGTGCCTTGCCTTCCTCTTGGATGAAGTTCAAATCCCCAACTTCTTTCAGCTGAAAAGGAAGGAAAGACAAATAGGTTGGTTTTTACTTTTTACTAGTTTTTCTAAAAAATTATGAACTGCATTTTTTAAATATAAATATTTACTACAAATTCATTCTACGTTTACATGTACACATATGCACACACACATGCGCGCACACACACACACACACACACACACACACAGACACATACACACACACACATCACACACACACACACCCACACACACACACACACACACATACACACACACACACACACACACACACACACACACACACACACACCACACACACACACACACATACACACACTCACACACACACACACACACACACACACACACACACACACACACAACACACACACACACACACACCACACACGCACACACACAACACACACACACACACACACACACACACACACACACACACACACACACACACACACACACACACACACACAGTCACACTGCTGACACTGACACAGACCTTGTTTGAAACAGTGGTGCCCCAGTATGGTTCTAAGAGGTCGTCATCCACATCCATGACAGGAATACCCAACTGCTGAGCCAGGATTCTTCCAGTTGTTGTCTTGCCAGACCCGGGACTGCCCATCAGCACTATGTTGGCCTGGATCACCATCACATACTCTATAACTTATCAATGTGAACTATGGTCTTTTTAAGTGGTGCAGTTTTTTTAACATACATGGCATGATCAATGTCAATCAAACCCAAATCACAATGCAATACACAAAGAGATTTCTGTATTAAGAGATTTTGGCAACATGCAGGGCATGAGCATCAATCAAACAAAAAAGTAAACAAAACAACTGAAAACAACAACACAAAACACTTACAGTTAAACAATACATATATGTATGGCAGAAGACAGCAACCACTTGATGATTACATTTATGCGTATCACCAACTCTGTGGTAACAGGGGTTATGCTAACTGCGAAACGTTTGCATAGATAATGCACTTTTTGAACATCAAATGCACAATTGATGCAACTACATTATGACATAATTTTGAAATGCTATGTGTCAGTTTGTGTCTTTCTTCATGACCATCTGATTGTCATAACTGTGTGTGAGATGTGTCATGCAGACTCTATTCAACGAACGACTGGGTGAGATTTAATAAACCATGTATTTTCACTGTTTCAGCAACTTACTCTTATTGACTGTTAGCTGATATTTTTTACTAGGTACTATGCCTTTTGTCTCATGATTAGTCAAACGTTTTCTCATATTCTGAAGGCAGTAAAATGTTCTATGCAAAAGAGAAAGGCAATCATTATTTTTTACATTCCAAGAGTCTGAGACCTAGAATTTAATTAGTTCTTATATTTTTAGCATCCCATCAACCGCACAGGGTCACATTAGGATGATGAGATAGAGAAGTGAATGACAGTTCAATTTAGCAAACACATGCACAGCTATACAGACAATGTGGGTCAGTTTGGCCTAACAGTAGGCTGGTAAGCAGACGACGTCAGGTCCACACCCTGCTTCAGCTCTCCCTTCTCTTCAAAAGTTGCAGTTTGCAGACACTGTCTTGTGATTTTTCTGCTCACAAATAATGAAACATTTAAACAGCTCTCATCGCTGCCCATCTTAATGCAGGAGTCATTCTGGTGGTGACAGTGTAGCATTAGGAATAGTTCCCCCTCCCCCCAGCTCCTAGGATCTCAGTCCACACCAGCACCTGTCCATGAAAAACTCCAGAGTAAAACAAGTCTAATGAATGAGGCACAAGTTTTACATCACTATGAGTATTCTTTCAGTAATTTACTTGGGCCGGACTTCAAATTCAAAATAATATTATTATTCTTTTGACACTATAACACTTTAAAAAATCCAAAAAAAATCCATTTGAGTGCTTTTAACATAGTGACACAGATCAGAGTCCATGTGGTGCAGAGTACCTACCACTGGGTCAGTCTGACCCAACAATCACAAAACTGCATGTGTTCATTTATTACAGAAAGTCCAGAAAGGCTCCCTTTAGAAGTATTTAGCATTCTTCTTGTCAAAGTGATTATGTTTATTTTTTATTTTTTGGGGTGTAACAGATTTTTCTTCTTGACTTTTAACAGTTATGCTCTTCCTTGATTCTGGTCATATTTTATGTATACATGTGCATGGCAAAAGAAACAACAACATAATTTCAGCTAACAAGAAAAGCTTGCACTGATATTTCGTTTAAATATTATTTTCCCCATGGCCACTTTTTGTCACTGTTCATTTGTTTCAGGAGTAAATCAACTGGCATGCAGCCAACCCATCCCATATCTTTAGGACTGCTTTATCAAAGAAAACCTAAAATATATACCTGAAACAGTCTGTCACACAAATTTGGGTAAATCCTAAATGTGATCCTATTTTCACCCACACACACACCCATACACACACACACTGACACACACACGGCACCCCCCCAACCCCCTCCACACACACACACACACACACACAAACATATCCACAGGATTCACACACACACACACACACCATGCCCCCCCCCCCCCCCCCCCCCACACACAAACACATCTACCCACAACACATACGCCCCCCCCCCCCCCCCCACCCACACACACACACACATTCTATCACTATACTTCATTACACTAACAAACTGTGTCGTGATTTGATCGGCTGGCGGCCGGAGGGTGGCGGTGGCGGCGGGGGCAGGGGGGCTGCATGGGCCGAGGACTATGCACGGCGGCGGTCAAAAACGCTTCAAAAAAGGTACAGCTCTGGTCCTCTTATTATTATTATTCTTACGTAGAGCGGCCAATATCATTTTGTTTATGGTTCTGTCGCTACTGAGAAGGTTGCGGCGATATGGGTCATTTTTGTGGTATATTTAGTGAGCGTGGGCAGAGGAATGGGGGGGGGGGGGGCGAGGGGGGGACGGGTAGGGCAGGGTATGGGATGTTGGGGTCGGGGTGGGGGGCTTTCATTAACTGTGCACCCACTACGGTCCTGAAATTCCAAACCCGTTACTGGGCACTGCTCCATCAAGTTGCGAAATCAGATCAACTAGCAACTTCTAGAACTCGCAAACTCAGTTGCGCCTTTCACCCATTCAAGGGCATACAACCCATGCCCACAAAAACAACAGCTGCACCGTCCCAGTACATGACCTCAATTTCAGGACGCAGGCCTACAAACCTTGTTTCCAAGCGATCGCCAGTCTTGCCATGTCTTGCGACCGTCTGAAGTCAAAGTCCGCACATTCGTCAAGGGAACTTGTGCTGCTAAAAACTTTGTCGTGGGCCGTAGCAATCGAACATTGCCGCCTCTGACCACAACCGAAATCCCGACGAGAGACATGACTGATGCGGGTCGATCTCGCTTATGGGCTGTCACAAGCGATCTTCATCAAAGTTACTGTCAGAATACGTGCATATACTACAACCGGGATAGCACGACATATGGGGTCGTAGCGACAGTCCCGAAGCTGATAAGCACAGGGCAGCGTTGCTGGATTTTGATCCCAAACTTGACTTTGGGAGCAGCATGTTGAGCAGCGTCGTCTGCCAACAAAATGTTCGCAATGACCCATTTCTTCGGAAACCTTCGGAAGCGTTCGGCCAAACTACTTCCGGAAAGCAGCCGCAAAATTGAAAGTAGGTGTTGCATCATCATGCAGGGCCTACGCACTCGTTGAGCCTGCACGGCTAGTTGTAGTGGTACATCGTTCTATTATTTCGTTTGCCTTCTTCTCTGTTGTGCGTGCAGGGTCATGCAATAGAATTTGTCAATGCAAAATTGTCGAAAAAGAAAATGCCAATGCAATAAGGCCGTGTCTGTTGCTGGCCGGTCTAAGCAAGCGCTTGGTTACAGCAAAGATCGTAGCATACGAATTTTGATTATAGTCACGGCTGCTGCCGGCTTTGAGACAGTCAGTCAGTGATTACCGCTTATCAGTCTTTTATTGTTATTCTGTTATTAAAACTGCAGGGGTGTGTGGTTTCAGTGATTTTGGAATGTAACAGCTCAGCTAAGAAGTTCATAACCTAGTAACTCGACAGAAACTGTGACACCTAAATCCCGGCCTTCTTTCCCGCGTTAAAAAATAAAATAAAAAATGTTATCGTACCACCCGCAATTATACCGAATTGCTCAGTAGTTGAAACTCATGTGTATGACAGGTGTTCAGACGAGGTCGACCGGTTTTATACGCTATGTGCTGCCGGATATAATTTACCTGTCAATGTGATTTTGTTAACTAGATTTTTACCCGTCAGTGTGATTTTATTAATCCGGCGACGGCAGTGGTCAGTAAAACTTGTGACACGCAAAATCATTCAATGACAATGCAAGTCTGTGTACAAGGTTGTCGCATATTTTTGCCCACTAATTCTGCTGGTTCCGCTGAACTGACGTTGACACGTGTGCTGCATCGTGCATTTCGAAATTCTTCGTTTGTTCCTGTGACTGCCAGCGGTTCACACACACACACACACACACACACACACACACACACACACACACACACACACAACCACACACACCACACACACACACACGCACACCACACACACACCACACACACACACAAACACACACACACACTGAAACACACACACACTGAAACACCACACACACTGAAACACACACACACACACACACACACACACACACACACACACACACACACACACACACACACACACACACACCACACACTCACACACATACACACACACACACAACACACACACACACACACACACACACACACACACACACACACACACATACGCACGCACATATCCACGCACGCACACAACACACACACCTACACAGCACCACACATACACGCGGGTCTGTTAGTGCAACGTGGTTATGTTCATTTGCGAGTCTTGATGCCGGATTGACTGAGTTTCTCGAGAGTATTAACTTGTGATCACTGCATCGACGGCACAGCAGGCCGCACACACCAGATGTTGTTGTGACTGAATATTTCTGTATAGCTGCTATGGATTCCACAGACACGCCGTAACCATACACAGATGGTGGTCCAGAATACGCCAATAGTGACAATCATTGGGACTTCTCCTACTGGCTTGGATAGCGCGTCTCCTTCTCTCTCTTATTTTGCAGCACGCACGCACGCACGCACGCACACACGCACGCACGCACGCACCCACCCACCCACACACACCTCCACACACACACACACACAAACAGAGCAAACAGACGAGAAGAGACTGGCGGAGAGGTATGCACGCGAGCGATACAGAAGTTCACGAGCATGTGTGGGGGCAACACGCGCGGGTGCATGCATATATGCATGTGTGTGTGTGTGTGTGTGTGCGTGCGTGCGTGCGTGCGTGCGTGCGTGCGTGCGTGCGTGCGTGCGTGCGCGTGCGAGTGTACATTTGCGCTCGTATGTATGCCGTGAGAGACTGAGGGAGAGGGAGAGAGATCACCTGTATTAACTGTGATTCTGATTCTGATGTAATATATATATTATATACATATATATATATATAGTAATAGACACATTTAATGATCAACCCTTCCAGCCTCCCTCCATGTCCTCTGTCACTGTTTATGACTATTGACGTCCATTTTCCCGAGACAGTTTGAAACTCATATGATAAACAAAAAATAAAGAGTTTAAGCCTTTAATGCTGTTTTTCTCCGCGCAACCCACTCTGTCAGTCTAGTCTTAGACCTGAATGGTTTGTAAATTGACCACGAGCAAACAACACGAGTCTCAGACAGTATTTTTACCATAGAATCAGAACCACAAATTGAGCCATGGCTTTGAAGCTGATTCACTCGCACTGTGCTGAAAATCGGAGGCGAAGCTGATCATTTTAATGGTTTTTCTTCATGACAGCAACACTCATCGTCAAAGGCGACAAAGCAATGATCATTTCAAAACAAATCCAGATAAATGGCGATACTAACACGACTGTTAGCTTTTTTTGTAACACTGACCGACATTTTGAATAAGCACAACTTTACAGACGAATTGGTAGAATAATCGCTCGACATCATTTCTTCCCTAGGAGCTTTTTTGTAACTCCTCTGTGATCGCTGTAAGTGAATAACTTGGTTCTATTGCATGCAGTGCTTGAGAAAAATCGGAACAATGACAAATATGGGTATGGGATTGGAACTGAGAATGGGAAAACGCAAGTGCACCGACACGGAGCGACAGTGAGGGTGGAATTTTATTCAAAGCGACTCTGAATAACATTGTTAGAAACGAAAGAAAATGTGGCATAGTTAAATTGCGACAACCCATTTTTTGGCTTGTTTGGTTTTTAATGGACACATTATTAAAGAAGTTGGACAAAATGCACACCAAAAATTATTCCGTTCAGCATTAACTCGCACGCGCGCGCGCACGCACACACGCACGCACCCCCACCCCCACACACGGGATTGTTGACAAATGATATGTGTTGTTTTGCATCATGTATTCTTAATGCAGCAAATGAAATGCACCATTGACGCCTCTGATACTGTAGGCTACCACGTTATTATTGTCCATATATATATATATATATATATATATATATATATATATATATATATATATATATATGTGTGTGTGTGTGTGTGTGTGTGTGTGTGTGTGTGTGTGTGTGTGTGTAACTAATTTATTTTTAAGTCTTAATTGGCTGTTTTCGAACGACACTCAGACGGAAAAATAACTGGTGTCCGCATAGATATTATTCTCACTGATATTATTCTCACTGTTGTGGCTGGTTCGTTCAGATTTTTTTTGTTTTTTAAGGTGTGCGTGCGTGCGTGCGTGCGTGCGTGCGTGCGTGCGTGCGTGCGTGCGTGCGTGTGTGTGTGTGTGTGTGTGTGTGTGCGTGCGTGTGCGGGCGTGCGTGTGTGTGTACGTGTGTGTGTGTACGTGTGTAGGTGTTTACTTTTCCATTTTGTGGATGGGTGTAAGGGGTTTGGGTGGATGAGAGGTTGGGGTGGCGGGGTGGGGGCATGGGGGGCTCATCAATCTCCTTTCCTTGGCTTCCATGGAGAGTGTAACCTACAGCAGCATTTCTTCCACCCAGCTGTCAGTCTTCACACTGATTCCATACAGGTCCCTTGACACACCGAGATAAGCGGAGTCTGCAGTAACAAGTTGTCGTTGTGGATGCAGCAGGCAGAGTGCACTGAAACGATGGCTGATGACCTCAAACCCTTGACGGCTGCACGTGCAGCGTGTACATTTGTCACGTCGGCCGTTCGTTGAATACTTGGGCTTGTGTGCGGCGTGAACGGCGTCTCGCTGAGCCCTAATCAGCTGATGACTGCGATGGATTGCTGCGGACGCAAGGAGGAGATCGGAAAATCTGTATGTGAGCTGTTGAGAAAGTGCGACTGAACTACACACACACACACACACACACACACACACACACACACACACACACACACACACACACACACACACAGATGACTGTGCTGACAAGACAGTAAGTAGAATGGCTGTTTGTACACGTGTTTACATGTTGAAAATGAGGACAATAACCAATCTCTTCGTTTACTCAAACCTAAAGCACGAGGTTATGTTTCACTCTGCACTGATTTTGGATAATTACGCTTTTCTGGAATGCAAATTCAATCATATTTAGAAAAGAAACAAAACATGTGCGTTTGAGGATTGACTCAAATACATACCATGAATTTTGCAGGTTCTCGGATAAATACAGAATTGGATCGAGTCAAAAACAAACAAAACAACTATATAAAAAATAAAATATAAAAAAATCCAGTTGTGTATTTCCAAGACATGAGACGATTAAAACAAAACCGTATACCTTGAAGCCTTTAAAACTTATACTTCTAAACAGCCCCCCCCCCCCCCCCCCCCCCCCCCCAACACCCTCCCCATAAAACAGTATGAAGCATATGTATATATACAACCATGTATATAATTACTGTGCAATGAAATCACAGCGAGCAGGTCGAGTCATCCGTCAGAATCTCCGGGGGGAAATAACGTTTCAAAAACATAAGCGACACATGGCAGTAAAAGATAACGAGCAAACGATTACACTTAGAATCAGGAAAAAGTTAAAATAATCACGTTGTAAAAGCCATGCATGCAGAACATGTTCATCGACACCCGTGGTGCTGTATTTATTTGAGGGGGCGGGGGGAGGGGGGGGGGGGGTTACAGCAAACGTCCATTGTCTCCACGCAAAACTCTTTTAAGACTGATTTCTTCAAAAATAATTTCAGTGCAATAACTGCACAGCAGTAAAAAGGTCCCAAGCTCTACGATGTCGGGGGGCGGGGGGCGGGGGGGAGGGGGGGGGGAGGTATTTCTTTCAGTGCATCTTGGAATGATGCATCACAAAGCAGGCGCCACGTGAACATCTCTAGCGGTTTCAGTCTCTTTTGTTCTCTATCTGGCTCTGTTCCAATCGTACCAAAATCACGAAGTGGTTTCTAAGTTCATTCCCACACGTGTCATCACCAGTTCCTGTGAAGGCGTAAAATGTGCTTGCGTTGTTATTTTGCAGTTAGGTCTGCCGATAATATTACGATCGATTCGAGTTTCATACACGTCTACATTCACGTTTCCGTGACAAACATATGTGTAAAGATTTAAAGTATGGCATTGCCTGATTGTTCTATTGTCAATTCTTTGGTAAACGACGACGTTAAAGGGTGTTCTTAGTGTCCTGGAACAGTCCTCCAACAGTGTGTTCACGCGCGGCCTATCCAGTGGAGAACTCGCACCGAGAACAGCAAACTTACAGTACTTAAACGAGTTGCGTCCCTTCCACAACACTTCAGAGCTTCCCCTGGTGTAGCACCTTGGTTCCAGTCTTCACCATTATGACGTACACATGTGTGGTTTGGGGGTGGGGGTGGGGGGGGGGGGGGGGGGGGGGGGGGGAGGAGTAGACATACACGTAAAGCGGAAAATGGAACTAACTGATCGATGTTTGTCATCACCTTTTCTTTTCTTTACGATTTAATGGGAACTAGTTCAGCAACTAGTTCAGCTTTGACTAGGCATTTTTCCGCAACCTTGGTTGCGGTTTGGACTAAAGAGTGAAACAGTGTAATGCCGAAAAGTGAAAGAATCCGTCAGTGGCAAGTTACAGCACGCAACTCGCCGAAGAAGCAAGCGTAGCCTGTAATACGTTGTGTTGGGATTCCACTGTACTCCAGAGTCTGTGGCAATATAGTTTGTGTCACAGCTAGCTTTCCGATTAGGCTTCATCGAAGGAGTTTCCCCAGAGAAGAATCTTCAGCTTGGGTTTGGAGGAGGTGACGATGCGGAGGCGGTACCTCAGGTTATCGGAGGTGGCGGCTGGGTTGAGGTGCTCGCGGCCCAGGCGGTTGTAGCACAGCTTCAGCAGCGAGATGCTGGCGTTCTTCTCCAGCACGTCGAGGAGCGCGGAGAAGCCGTCGTTGGTGACGCCGCACATGTTGAGCCCCACGGTCTGCAGCACGGAGCTCCGCTCCAGGGCCGCGCCCAGCCTCAGCACGCCCTGGTCTCCCAGGAAGTTGACGCTCAGGTCCAGAGTGCGCAGGCGCTTACTGCCGGAAATCATCTGAGCCAGGGCGTCACACCCTGCCGACGTCACGCCGCAGTTCTCCAGGCTTATCTCCGCCAGGTTGGACTCCGGGACGTAGCGGGCCAGAGCTTCAACCCCGTCATCCCCGATGCAGTTCCGGCTCAGATCGAGTTCCAGCAGCGAGCGGTTGCGGTTCAGGCCCTCGGCTATAGCGAAGCAGCCCGCAGCGGAAAAGTTGTTGCTGCGAAGTCTGAGCCTCTGCAGGCACGAGTTGGCCTTCAGCGTGTCCCGCACACACTCGCACACAGCGTCGCCGACGTCCAGAAAGCTCATGTCCAGGTCGGTCAGCGTCTTGTTGGACGTCAACGCGGTCAGCACGGCTCGACAGCCCGCCACGTCCAAGCCCGTGGAGGACAGGTTCAGCTGGCGCAGCGCCCGCGTGCGGGACAGCATGTTGGCCACGGCAGAGGCGCCCACAAAGTCCAGGGCGTTCAAGCGAATGTCCAAGGAAGCGAGGGAGGAGTTGTGGACCAGCGCTGCGCACACGGCCGCTAGGTCGGCGCTGCAGAGCTGGGTCTTGCCTATCCGCAGCTCCAGAATGCAGTCGTGCTGCTTGATGACCTCGGCCAGGGCCAGCGCTCGCTCCCCGCTCAGGTTGTGCCCCGTCACGCACGCGTTCATCATCACGGGCCCGACGCTGGCGGAGGAAGCGACACCGCCGTTGGCGTCCCCGTTGGGCTTGGCGCCGTCGCTGTGGCTGTCGCTGTCGCCCGCCACGGAGACGGAGAAGCCCGAAACGCGCGACACCCGCTTGCTCTGCCTCCTGTCCACGGGTCGCACCCGCTCCAGCTCCACGATGGGTTTCAGGGTGAGCCCGTCAGGCGCTAGGTAGCCCACCTCGTAGGAGATCATCTTCTCGTCGGCCAGGATCTGGGCGTCCTCCTCCTCGTTGTTGTCGGGCGGGCAGGGCAGGTCGTGGATCAGCCGGTCCACGGCCCGCATGGCGTCGAGCACGCGCACGACCTCCTCCTGACCTCCCGCCGCGCGCACCACCTCTATGAAAGCGATGAAGAGGGAGTACTCCCCGTCGCCTATCACGTTGGCCAGGTTCTCGCAGATAAGCTTGCGGTCCGGGTGGCCTCTGAAAGCCTGCACGTCCATCTGGGTGAGAACGCCGGCAGACTGCAGGGCGTCAAGCAGGGGGAAAGGGTCGAACCTCTGACACATGAGGTCCACCGCGCTGTGCATGATGTGCTTGTGGCGGCACAGATCTGACTTCTCGCTGGACTTCCGCCTCGAGCGGCCCGCGTTGCGTTTGGCGATGAGGTCCGGGGAAGCCAGCTTGTGGCGCTGGTTGGCGCTGGGCAGAGTGTGGTAGTTGTGGGTAGCAGAGGTGGTGGTGGAGGTGGGCGCGGTTTTGGGAGGGTGGGGCAGCGTGCCGTTACGGCCCACTTTCTGCACCGGGGCGTGCTTCCTGCTCACATCCATCTCCTCGCCGGACTGCTCTCCGCCGACGCTCACGTCCTTGCCATCGTTGTTGTTATTGTTGTTGTTGTTGTTGTTGTTGTTGTTGACGGTGGGCGGGATGATTCTGTCGTTACCCGACAGCCCCGTCTTCAGGGCCGCTCCAAAGGCGGAGTTGACGTAGATGGGCTCCGCCTCGGCCAGCACGTCAACCCTGCAGTCCCCGCCACCCGCTCCCACCATAGAGTTCCGCGCCGACCCGCCATCCACAGAGCTGCGCGGATGGTTGATAGAGGAGGAGCGGAAGAGGAACAGCCTGGGCGGCTTGGGGGGCGCCTTCAGACTGCTGCTGCGCCGGAAGACCGCCTTGTCCACCACGTCCGGGAGGCTCCCGCTGGTGATGGGGGCGGGGCCGTCTCCCTCACGGCCGCCGTTGTTCTCCGGAGGCTTCAGGTCCAGGTGACTGGGGTGCGTCCAGTCCACGCGGTGCCCGCCGCTGCTGCCTGCTGTGTACTTGGCGGACGACTTGGGCTTCTTGTCCGTGCGCCGTGTGGACAGCTTGCGCCAGAACTTCCAGGGCGGAGCTTGAGACCGCTCTGGTGAATCTGAAAACAGACGGAGAGAGAGTTCGCGTGTTAAACAGTATACAGGTCACTTGTTAAAGTCATAATGCGCTTGAACACTTTGATCCGAGTTTGAAACAGAATGAACATCCACTTAGAATCAAATTAAAGACAGATAATTTGTTTGTAACGCCCAGTCAACCATGACGGTTATTACAGGGCAAAGAGAATCAAGACGTGCACAGATTCCGAAGAATCCAAATAACGTAAGGATCATACAATATTGTACAAGGAACAGCTGTCTGAAGACTGAGCCAATATGAAAATAACTTTTTGCCGGGGGGATAAAATAGTCATGCTGACGTACAGAATAAATGCAACGTGCTGTTGTCATACTCATAGGAACAGCAAATGCGTCGAGTTGTCTTTCTCAAACGTCAGTACACAAGCCAAGCACCGAAAAGAGTTTTAGCGGGTCATTACACAGCCTCGGTGGGTGACTTAGGCGATTTTGATCTTATCCTGTGGTACAACGATCGTATTCCCAGCACTACACGGCCAACTTTGTTAGTTCCACACTATGGCTCACACAGTGCTAGCGATGCCCCGACGCGCGTTGATTTCATTACCGGCTTGGCGTGCCATGAATTTGGCATGAGCGTAAGCAGAGGCTATGAAAGACGACGATTGTGTTTTAGTTTTGCATCATCATTGTTGGTAGTTCCCAGTGGGTTGCATATTCGTCGGGGATCTTTTCAACGCGGATTTCTCCCAGTAATGAACTTAAAAGGCTGTGAACAGCAACAGCTTCTACAGGACAAGAAAATTCTTCACAGTCTACACCCCCCCCCTTACCCCGCCCCCTCAACCCCCCCTCCCCACCCCCCCCACCCCCCATCCATCCCCACACCAAATCCGTAAACACTAGAGAATAGGGTTTTTAACGTCCTGACTACCGGGTAGGTCGTATGAGGGCGCGCACGAAGAGAGAGAGAGATGACGATGATGAAGATTCGGTTAAAACAAAATTATGACAGCATTACCACCTGGAAGCATATATATATATATATATATATATATATATATATATATATATATATATATATATATATATATATATATATAAGCTGCACCACGACTGCCACACAAATTGCACAAGTTACAGAGATGGGAAAGGAGGAAGAGGGAGGGGGAGAGAAACAAAAGCCTGGA
>JABMCL010003885.1:205000-217500 GCA_018857735.1 Alviniconcha marisindica
AGGTGTGTGTGTCGGGGGGTGGGAGATAATGTACGCATTATCCTTCATAAAAGGTCATCTGAATCCCCGATTTCCTGTGTTCCTGAGATGTCCCCCCCCCCCCCCCTCTCCTCCTCCACAATGTATATTAATAACTTGCAGCTGACACAATGACTTGTGAACATTTACTGACTGACGTGACTTGCCATTAAGACCGTGTGCATAACCAGCGGTAGAAACCTGCTAAAGTGCTAGCAATACCTTGCGAAGATTTTTTTTTTTCCACATCAGTTTGCAGCCGCCGACACTGAGTGACACCATGTGACTATCTAAAAGCGGCCTGAAACGGAGTCCTGCTCCCAGTAGACAATGAAGGAGCTAACTGATACCAAAGAGTGAGAGTATAATTTACCATACCATTTTGAAAAGCCTATGACTGTTTCTTTTCTCCTAAAATATAACTACACCACACACTGAAAATTACTATCCGTGGACCGGTCAGTGACTAGTTGTACAGTCTTGAAAGAGCACCAACATGTACACACCTGACTCCAGACAAAACAAACGGCAAAGCGGAAAGCGGTTTGCTTCATGCACAGAATGTTCACTGTGGTTACACTGTAAAAAAACAAAAACAAAACAACAACAACAAAAAACAGTTGTACTTGCTGACAACAAAGACTTTGCTGATGACAAGAGACAATCAGCTGTGAGGAGGTGCAAAGCTATCGTTGGCGGTCGCAACCTCAGTTTCAGATTGCAGCAGCAAATATTTGTCTGTTGCTGCGAAATGCACATTTCATTTGTGGTACTTAACATTATAATGAGTTGCAGTGCAAGCGTGCATTTTGCAGTGACAACTTTCTCTACAATTTCAAGTTACTTCGCAGCTGCAAAAACCGGCAGGCAATTCTGAAGCAGCAAAATCAACTTCGCAAAGACAAATCTGCCTCCCGTTTTGCAAAGAGTATTCGCACCTAAAAGAACAAAAGAAGAAGAAGAAGAAGAAAGAAAGAAAGAAAGAAAGAAAGGCAGAGCTGGGGTCGTGGCAGCACAAGTCGCAAATATACTACGAGGTTTGCAGTTGCGAAAGCGAGAGGCAAGATGTCGCTGCAAAGTTGATATTTCATTGCTACAAAACTGCCTCCAGGGCTTGCAGCTGCAAAAGTAAAGTTGTTGCTCTTTGTGCGGTTGCAAACGTGCACTTTGCTACGACAACATTTTGCAGCTCTCTGCAACTTTCAACTGGTGGCAGCGATCGGCGACACAAAACCCTAGACCACGAGCGCTGCATACACCAGCACGAAGCCAAAATAAACGGTGTGGCTAGCCAAGACAAACTGAATCAAGATCATGTCTCGGGAGGCCGTCCCTATAATCAACGACAGGCCAAGTTGATGGTGGTGATCCACACAGCAGTCGTCGACTGTTCTGCTCCTTAGCCTTTTACAGAGTTTGTCCAAGAACACGCGGTAACAAATACACGATGAGACGCACACACAAGTTTTCTCAACAACTCGACCCACCGTGACGGCCCAAGACCACGATGGCGTAGCCCATAATCATAATCTCGGTAGCCCATAATCATAATCTCGGTAGTCCATCACCTGTGTCACCGGCGAATGACAACGCTGGCTTTCATTCCAGTGGCTGTCCGGTAAACGACGGACGAGGCGAGCAGTCCCAATAAAATGCACTAACTTTGCCTGTTGTCGTATCCGCGTTGTCCGTCAGCTGCATGACTTCAGTAAAGCACTGTCCTAGCCTCCCTGCCAGCGACAAAGGATGACGGTGGTATTTACAATTGCAATCAACACATCTGTGTTGAAAGATGACCGCAACCGCTTCACCAGCACAAGCCACAAAGGACCCCCCTGGCCCGTCCCTTCATGAAGGCGTGCGCACCACAGATTATGTCCTTGAGCAAGTTACATCGCTGCTCTGCAGGAAACCAAATCACCAATTCCTGGCTTCTGAACGAAGCAGGGAATTTGATTTCTCCTTGGAGACGACCACTGCACGGCTCGAGTGACGGTTTCCAGACGTGGGGAAACTTGAATATGACCCTTCGCATGCTGCGTTGGTTTCTCCAGTCGTCTGACTGCACTGGTCAGTTACTTCATGTTGCACTAATCAGTGTTAATAGTTTGGGTACGTGTCCTGTTTTAGCCATTTCTACACAAAGTTAAATCCTCTCTCTCTCTCTCTTTCTCTCTCCGGGCTGTTGCTTGAAATTTAGTAGATGGATAAGGTCAAGAATATAACGTGTGTGTGTGTGTGTGTGTGTGTGTGTGTGTGTGTGTGTGTGTGTGTGTGTGTGTGTGTGTGTGTCCAAAATTGAATATATATGTTCAACAATGACTCAGCCCCCCTCATCCCCCCCCCCCCCCAACACACACACACACTTTCATTTTCTTCCCTTTAATTTAGCTTTATGCTGTCCTTTGGACGTCAAACAAAACATAAACTGACAAAAGACAACCACAGTTAAAAGAGTGCAAGTCCGGAATAACTTGAAAGTATTAAAGAGAGCGAAAAGAAAAAGTAACTGCGAAATATCAAATAGGGTGGATAAAACCCACATCTTCACTTTTTCACCATGATTAAAAATATTGACGTCCGCTGTTACTGTGCACTTCTGGCACGAAATCGGTCCTCTCGGAAACGCAAGCACAGCCTGACGCGTGCTGACATCAATGCTGAAGGTGGCCAGAACATGAAGATGAAATGTGATTGGTGAATACGGTCTGATACATAATATACTTGAGCCTTGCGGGATGGGGGTGACTGTGTCAGAGTTTATGTCTGTCACTACTGGGGTCTATTTTGAGCACGTTTAATGAAAAAGAAATCATTCAAAACTTCCGATGTACTTGGCTATAGCAATTTCTATGCATGTATGTTAAAAAGGGATGACCGCACACGCACGCGCGCGCGCGCGCACACACACACACACACACACACACACACACACACACACACACACACACACACACACATATATATATATATATATACACACACAAACACGCCCGCTCCCCCACGCATGTACATTCTCTCTCTCTCTCTCTCTCTCTCTCTCTCTCTCTCTCTCTCTCTCACACCCTCACACACACACACACACACACACACACACACACACACACACACTCTCTCTCTCTCTCTCTCTCTCTCTCTCTCTCTCTCTCTCTCTCTCTCTCCCCCCACCCCCACCCACCCCCAGACCCCCACCCACACACACACACCGAATATAAAGTTTACATCGATCGAACGACTGCAAAGTAAACATGGGCCAAAGGAATGATTTCGCCTAGAGCCGCTCATGCGATGAGACGATGCCTGAAGTTCTCAAACCTAGCGAGCTTTGCCCACTTCATTATTCACGATCCTTGCCTGTTGGTCGGGCTGATCAGGCTCGCCGAGAGCTGACAGCTTTGATTCATCATACTACAAGGAAACAGAAGGAAACGTCGCGAAAGCCAAATAGAAGGAGACCAAGCCACATCATCGAAAGAGTTGGCTCAGGCGAACTTGCCAAGGGCTGTGGGATCGAGGGGAAGAAGAAAAAAGGTCAGACACAAACACAGAAAACACGCGTCGTATGTTCTTCGATTGCGAGTCCCGGCGGTGGAAACAGATTCGTTGTCCTTTCTAGGAGGAGTTGCTCAGTCTGTCCCGTTACCAAACATTTTCTAAGACTACAGTGACAACGTCACACGCCCCAGCTTCCAACAAAATGCAAATGAGAGAAGCATAAAATTTGTATAATAAGAATCATGTTTGTATTACCTATACATGTGACGAGCCTGTGTAGATATCCGAAAGGTCAGAAGTAGCGTAAAACCCCAGCACGGACCGCCGCATGCGCTGACCACTGCGGGGAGAGAGAACACTGACGAGAAAGATCAAAAGGAGAATCGCCAGAACAGGACGACTCCCAAAGCTCCAAACATTCCTCGAGCACAGCAGCTAGCTGCCACGCGCTTCACAGTGATGTAAACAAGAAAAAGAAAACACTAAAAGAAGAAGCTAGCATCACAACAACCGCATCCCATCCACTTCCAAGACTGCCCAGCAATGAAGGTCTGTATATGTCACGTCAATACAGTCTATCCTCTGTAACGAGGATGGGCGTGGATATAACTGTTGCCCGTGATCATGCAGGCAGATGACGAAATGTCTTTATGAGGTGTGCACGGCGCACGGTTAATGGTCCACACAGCTTATAGCCAGCAGTGTGCCTGCTTGCTTGCATGCTCGAGGATGAGTCAGGCCCTAGAGGCCAGACTTTTTTCTCTCCCCCTTTTTTAATGTGCCTCTGACCTCCCGGTGTGACAGGACGGCTCGGGGTTTTCTGGTTCTGCAGTCAGTCTGTGACACTGTGGATGGACTGCAGTGGGATACGGAACCGCTGTAACTGGCACCGTCGGAATCCACCCCCACCCCCACCCCCCGGCCCTCTCTCACTCTCTCTCTCTCTCTCTGCTGTCATGTCCTCTGCTAAATTCGATTTTCTTTCGCGAGTAAGCCAAGTTCCCGACTGAGGTCTGCGGGGAAAGGGGAAAATCGAATTATGTAAGCCACAAATATTCAGATTTCTGTCCTGAAAACGAGAGACAGAGAGAGAGAGAGTTAACACGCCAAGTCAGTCACGTAACGGAGCGAAACAAAATTCATCAGATCACAAGTAAAAGTCTCATTCCCTGTACTGGTCACACGTTACTCTTAATGTTTCAAAAAGAATAGGGGAAGATGAAGTTCAGAAAACCAGGAAGACAGAAAACAGAAGAACAGAGTCCCCAGCACCACGAAAAGCACGCAAAGTTACACTGTTCTGACCTACTCCAGCTATAGAGGATGGATTTTTATTTTATTTTTATTTTTTATAGCTACATGATTTTAGCACAGTGGACCTAAGTTCTGCGTTTTCGGTACCCAAGCGAGGACAAAAGACACAGGCAAAGAGGCCCCTGCATGCTTCAATAAAAATGAGTTCATGCAAAAAAAAAAGGCAATAGTGACTCACATGGTTTTCTAGGGATTGTCCGGAGCTGACGTAATACTGAACGTGATCAAAACACGGCCTCCACGCTCAAATGAAACGAGGAAAATATCAATACGGCTTTCAAGCCTTCTCTGCCCTAACGCATTTATACAGAAGCAGACGTGTTGTCTATAATCCTGGCTCAGGAAACAAGCAGCATCCAGTCACAGTGGGGCTGTTCCCGTCACACACAGCTCAGCTACAGCCAAGCTAACATTTCGCAGAACACACACCGCGACACGCGCACCACAGACGTTACAGTGTACAGTACAAGAGACAGTATAGATCCATACTGTCATTGTCTGTAAGTGGTGGTTTTACGCATGCGCGCGCACACACACAGGCAGGCAGGAAAAAATACACAACACAACACAACACACACACACACACACACACACACACACACACACACACACACACACACACACACTACACACACACACACAGAGGAGGACAAACAAATGCCACTTCACTTCCATTCAACTGTTGCCAGATGACGCAATCAGTAACATGCTGCAAGTGGTGGTGGTGGGGTGTGTGTGTGTGTGTGTGTGTGTGTGTGTGTGTGTGTGTGTGTGTGTGTGTGTCGCGCGCGCGCGCCGCTGAAGTCGTACTGAAGTCAAAACACTTGAACAGAAGGAACAGTGACGGTCCAACCAATCGTTTAGCGCAGAAAGAAGCCTATCGCCTTAGTGCAACAATTAAAACAGAAAACAAACAGGGCCCACGACGTATTGCAACTGCTGGCAAGAAAGGAAGAAGAAAAATGAAAAATTTGGCCGTGAAACAAACAACAATAACAACAAGTTATTTTAAAGCGAATTTTTTTTTTTTTTTTTTTCTTTTTTTCAATCAAAGGGACGTGCCTCACTGAATCTCTCCCCACGCCTGGTGCTGGCAAATGTGAAGCTTAATTTAATCTGTCTGTCCGCAAACCCCATCACCTGAAAAGCTCCTTTTGTCGTTCATCGCGTTCGTTCAGATCGATGGTGCTTGTCAGCGCATTGACGGGTTCACGGCACGTACAGCACTGCAGACCCATGTCGCAGCAGTGAAGCCTGTGTCTCAGATCCGGCCCCAGACAATCGCTCGTCAATTATTCACCCTCTGGTATACAATGACCTATGCAATATGGGGACGTCACAGAAACCCGGCGGCGAAGGTGAAATTTTAACGTGGCAAATCAAACGGGAGTTTAGATTGGCAAAGCACCCAACCCTTTCCTAAGCACAGACAATAGAACTAGTAACGCTTTGTTGTTGTTGTTGTTGTTGAAACGGCTGTTTTGGAAAGTTCATCCCCGATACAGTGGTCTCGAATCCAGGTGGTGTGTAGTTCCAATCCTCTGCCTGCGCCAATGTAACATTATGAGTTTTATTATTTCTACAGTACCTATCTGTTTCACAGACCAAAACGCGAACGGTTAAAAAAAATCACTGAAGAAAACAATGTGCAATTCATAGTTCATTCACATCCCCCATCGTTTAATGTAAAATAATGACACGTTTGAATACACTTGCCACTGAAAGAAAAAACACTGAAAAAAGCAATACGGGTAAAATCAGCATCCCTTCAATACACTAACTGCCATTGTGACAATATGTTTATCAGGCGCATTGCATAGAATTACTACCAGAGTTTGTCAAAAACGTGCTATTTTCAAACCCCAATCTCAGCTGCAACTGCGGGAAGTTACGGCATTAAGATCAATCGTGGATATATCGAGCGAACACTAGCTAGGAGGAACCACATCCTGTGGATCCCATCAACAATATAAACGAGATTCTTATTCTAGCGTGCCATCCATTTTGTTTGCTTCTGCCTTTCCAGTCTTGATTTTTTCTTCCTCTTCTTTCCTGTCTAATTGCTTCCTTGATAGTTTTTCTCTCTCCTTGTTTTCTGTCTTTCCTTTACAACGGACATTCCCCTTGTCCCCACTCCACCCCTCCTTTGCGCATTGCGCCGATTGATATGCACATAATCGTGGCCGACACTGATAAAGTATATAGTTATACATTGTATCACCAGGATTTGTTCAGCTCGAGAGAAAAACAAAATTACTAGCAGAAACAGGCATGACCCATGCCAGCTTTGACATAAACTACCTGATGTCACCAATGAGTAATAAAGTGGAGTTTCCATGATTTCAAAAGGGGATGGGGCTGGAAGGACATAACCCAGACAGATTCTCTGACTGCGAAAATGACACGACACTGGCACTGAAACAAACCGAAACCATGACTATGTACTTACGTCTGCAATGTATCGATTACTGGTTGTTTGGAAAATGGTCAAAACGAAAGTTTTTGAACTCAAGCAAAACAACAACAACAGCTTCTTCTGTAAGCCAAACACACACACACACACACACACACACACACACACACACACACACACACACACACACACACACACACCAACAAAACACGCACAAGAACACTGTTAACGGCCACCATGGCACGATACAGCCATTGTGGCGTTTGGCACAATACGGCTATTGTTGTCACGAAACGACTGAAGCAATCGGCTGAGAACCATTTCTTGTGCAGTACTAGTTGTGAACAAAAGACGTCTCACCAGCTTTCACCTCTCAGCTGCAGCGAACTGAGTAAGTATATCAAGAGCATGTGCTCCGGCCAGCGCAAACCGACCGGCAAACATGGGTATGGACTCAGTCATGAAAAGATTGACGTGGAGTCGACAAACCCAAAAACCAGATGGACATGACTTGGCGAATGAAAAGACTGACGTGGACTCAACGAGCCCCAAAACAACAACAAGATGGACACTATAATATATAGATAGATGGAGAGTGGCTCGGCGAATGACTCAAGACTGATGTGGACTCGACGAACCAAAACAAGATGGACACGACTCGGCAAATGGAAAGAAACTAGGCATGGACTCGGTGGTGAATACCGTGCAGATAAGGTCGACATGCACTCAGCGAATCGGTGAAAACAGGACGGCCTTGGACGGACTCAACCAACGCAAAGCAAACGTTGTCATGGAGCCGGGGAATCAAAAGAAGCTGAGCATGGATTGCCGATGGAAGAAAAAAGACATAGATCGGCGAATGAAATCAGGTGGTCAAGGACTCGGCCAACGCCTAAAACTAGTCAAAGTAAATGGCCACTAAAGGGCCAGCAAAACGAAGATAAGCACGGATTCAAAAACCGCAACAACAACAACGGCCGTCCACGCAACGAGGAACCTCCAAACCTACCGACTCGGCGGTGAATCTCCTGTCGCTTGGGGATGAGGACGTCACATTGGCGAGGTTCATCCACCCCCTCCTTGCACAGCTCACCCCCACCCCTTCCCCACGGGGTGGATGTGCACAGAAAGCGCTCAACGTTACAGAAGACCGCCAGGGAACATGCCGTCATAGTCGTCGTGGTGGCAGAAACGGCCCAGAACACAAGATGGTAGGAGACGCCGGGCAGCCCTAGTGCTCACCACCATCGCAACCCACACAGCAGAACGCGAGAGGAGAGAGCGAGAGAGCGGAGAAATGCAACCTGTCAGCGTCTAGATTGCCGTGCCTCTGGTCTCTTCTGCTGTTCTCTGTCGCTGTGCTGCTACTGCTTGTCTGCTGCAGGGTGGCAGCGAAAGGCTCGCCGGATCGAAATCGGATCGACTATTTTTACGCTCGCTCCCTCGCCCTCTCTCTCTCTCTCTCTCTCTCTCTCTCTCTCTCTCACACACACACACACACACACACACACACACACACACACACACACACACACACACACACACACACACACACGTAAACAATACAGCCGCGCACTGTGTCACTACCCACCTGTATGCAAGTCTCGATCCATTCAGATCATACACAACTGTGGCATTTTCATATTATCAACTGTGGCATTTTCAGATGCTGTGCCGTGAGGGCGGGGGGTTGGTGGGGGGAGAGGGGAGGGAGGGGGGGGGGAAGTACCCGAACTTAAAACAAAAACACCACGGTCCGCGCATACACAAGTGGGAACCTGATCTGGTCAAAACTTAACTGGCGACCAATAAAACTGCTGACATCGAGACCTACTCCACCTGCTGACGAAAACGAGCCCTTTTTTCCCTTTCTTCTTGTGTTTTCCGACGCGCGCGCGCGCGCACACACACACACACACACACACACACACACACACACACCACACACCAAAACAAAAAAGTGGAACCTGCTGGATCACGTTGGTTAAGGGGAAGAAGGTGAACGTCTTTTAGGTAGTAGCTGGTGATCATGCACGCCGTAAAAGGAAAAAAAGCCATCTCGCCAGGGTGGAAGCCAGGTGATCAAACTGGTAATGTGTAAGGTCAACCTCGTCAAGGTGATCATACTGTGGCAACGCGGGAAGGCGGGGTGGTGGGAGAGACAAATCTGGTGACGGTGGATGTGCTAATGCTTATAAGGGCAAGAAAGCAAAGCATCATAAGCGTGGTAGCTAGGTGATCATTTTAGGGGGAAGAGGATAAACCTCGTCATGGTGGTAGGTGGTCACACTGATCAACAGGAATCGACGAAGAAGACGTGAAGGAAACGGATCTGAACACAGGAAGCGCATAAACAACCTGGGCACAGACTCTTTCCCTGTTTGTTTACGCCCCCACTAACTGCTGAGAGCAGAGGAGTGTCAGAGTGAAGCAGGGGGGCAGTAGCAGAGCAGCGCCAGAGAGACTGTGTCTGAGGGACCAGACCACATCACGGCCACGTCGATCGATTGCCACACCGAACGCTGCTGCCTGCTACTGGTGCTAGCTAGGCCTACCGCTGGCTGCCACACAGTCATGTAAATCATCCTCCCACTCCAACTAAACCAGCAGGAGAGAGAGAGAGAGAGAGGAGGCGCAAAAGGTCTTTGGAGAGAGAGAGAGAGAGAGAGAGAGAGAGAGAGAGAGAGAGAGAGAGAGAGAGAGAGAGAGAGACGGACGGACGGACGGACGGACAGACAGACAGACAGACAGACAGACAGACAGACAGACAGACAGACAGACAGACAGACAGAGCACTGATACAGACGTAGCGATATTTCAGGCTGTAAATCAAATAGCCTATTCTTTCAATCCAATTAATATGCTTACAGGTGCACACATAAGTTACTACTGATACTCTAATACACACGAGAGACACCGTACTGCTCGCCACAGCAGCACCTTCACAATTACTAACACTAAAAACTGTGACACGAACTGTGTACATCAGTAGTAAGACAAGGCAAGGCAATCAGGGTGGGCGGAAACACTGAGTCGATTTTGTTGTTTTTCGGAGCTGGAGCGCGAAGGGGGCGAAGAGGAGAGGGGGATCTAAAGCCATGTTTTTTTTATTTTCATGCTCATTATCAAAGTATTCGGTGCTTAACACGGATGCAGGTGATTAGCATCGATAACAGACTTTGAATCTGTGCTAATGTCGGTATGTTTCTAAAACTGAAATGTTAGTTCGTGCATAAATGAGAATAGAAACACACGAGGCATAGAGGGCCTGGATTGTGGAAGGGTGGAGAGGTGGAATCGCTCCGCTTGGACGGTGCAGAAATGCTGCAGAGCCGAGGCCAAGCAACAGGAAGCAGGGGAGAAAGATCAACATCAGGACAATGCGGTACACCATTCCGTGATATTGTGTTTGTGACTCATCTCTCTCTCTCTCTCTCTCTCTCTCTCTCTCTCTCTCTCTCTCTCTCTCTCTCTCCATTTGGACGTGTGTGTGCGTGTGTGTGCGTGTGCGTGCGTGTGTGTGTGTGTGTGTGTGTGTGCGTGCCGTGAACGGTGGCACGTACCTTAGTGCACGTCTACACATCACATCCCTTCCAGGTGAGAGGCAGAACGCATAAGAAGCTAATCAAACCAAGGACCCTAATTGTGGAAATTGCCATCCGGCTGAGAGAGTCATCCATCAAGACGGAACCAGCTTTGCCCCATCCCAGCATCACACAGTCCGACTGGTCTTCTTATCTCTCGCCTCGAACCCGTCCCATCACATCCAGACACGGCATCGCTTCAACTCACCAGGGAACCTGTGAAACCCATCCCAAACTGAAGTGCAGGGACGGCAAAAACCGTAAGCCTACAATCAGTCGTGGCATCAGAGACCGGCATCCATATCCTGACAAAGGCGGATCTATGGATCTCTCATGACTGTCCAAAAACGACAAAAAACACTCACACACGTGAACCCGTGTCGCTTCTCTCGTCATTGGTGCCGTCAAAATAACAATATGTATGCATACATTCATGATTTCGGGCGGGGTATCAATCTGTACATAATAATCCAAGGCAGACACGTCGATGTACAGTTGGTGTCCAGACCCATTCGTTCGTCATCCTGTCAGTCAAACGTCAGAACAGCTAACAAAAGTTCATCTACTATCAAACGAGGTGACAGAACCGACGCAGTCTCAGCACTGAGGTATATCCCCCGTGAGACATGCTCGCACTGTCTCTTAACACACCTATCTCAAACTCTGCACGCGCGTTTTGTTATTGTTGTTTGGTTGTTGTTGTCTTCGGATTATGTTTATGTTTATGTTGTTGTTGTGTGTGCGCGCGTGTATGTGTCACGGTGTTTAGGTGTGTGTGTGTGTGTGTGTGTGTGTGTGTGTGTGTGTGTGTGTGTGTGTGTGTGTGTGTGTGTGTGTGTGTGTGTGTGTGTGTGTGTGTGTGTGTGTGTGTGTGTGTGTGTGTGTGGTTTCCGTTTTGCATACTTCATTATAGTCCCATCTGCAATTTTCCACAAGAAATTCGGGTAATTTTCCCGGAGGAAACCAAGCTTTATAGATGCTCAGCTCAGCCTAGTTACTTCGAACGTAAGTGGAATTTCAACTGACAGCCAAGGCAATGTTTTTCTGCTGCCGGCGTCCAAGCCAGAAGCACAGAGGACCTCGTGTTCACGTCTCATCGAAAGGACTAGGCACTGAGCCCACCGCCTAAAATAGGGAGAGGGGGTTACTACCCGAACCGGGATGTGGCTGGTCTGATAAACAAGCGTCAGAAATGGAGCTCAAGGACTCAAGATGTCTTTGGGTTGCTACCATGACGAAAACAAATAAACTATAATGAGCACACACACACACACACACACACACACAACACACACACACACACACACACACACACACACACACACACAGGGGTGCGAAACAGAGATAGAGAGAAAAAGATTTATCTGTCCACTCCGCTAATTGGACGTTTTAACACGACGGCCTTTTCCCTCTTCTGTACAGTAGACCTTAGCGTGCATTATAAAAACAAGCCACCCCCGGCGAGACAATGATAAAAACAGCTGGGTATCGCTCGCCAAGGCCAGGGAGTTGATTATGTGGTCCAGCTCTCACTTCCCACTCAGTGATAAGAGACAGGCGAACCGAGAGGCTTTGGTCGGTCGATTGGCGGAAACCTCTGGTGTGTGGTTGATTGGAATCACAAGGAAAGCACTGTTCAGTACCCAAGGAAAGAAAAGGTTGCCCGTTGTTCAATG
>JABMCL010003885.1:220000-252500 GCA_018857735.1 Alviniconcha marisindica
GTGTGTGTGTGTGTGTGTGTGTGTGCGTGCGTGTGTTGTGTGCGTGCGTGTAAATTGGGGGCCAGAGGAGAGAGAAAGAGAGAGTGGCGGGGAAAACAAAGAGAGGGACAGACAGACAGACGCAAAGCCAGCCAGACTAACTTGAGATTTAGTCACTTGTGTTTTGAACTGGTGTAAAAGAATTTTGAATGTGTGATTCGCTCTGGAGTCTGAGATGATCCTATGCGGTTGACGGTACGTTAAAATCCAATAATTAACTAGCCGCCCGAGGCGGTCGGTGAACACACCACGCATGTCGCGTTTCTTTCCGTACATTGAGAAACTCGTTTCAAAAACTGCACGTAAAATCAACGGGGCGTTTCGCAACAAACTCCTCATTTAAAGTGTTTCAAAAAACAAAACAAACAAAAAATATTCTCGTCTACCCGTTAAAGAAAGCACGTTCTGAGTCCGAGGCTGCAGGAGGTTAAGTGTTTACAGGCTAGAAATAGAACAGACGTGCACACAAAGACCCGGCCGGAGAGGGAGGGGGGTCGGCGGGTGAAAGATACCAAAGGTCGACTACAGTAACAAAACAGACGGACCTACACCTGTGTAAAAATGTGTACTCTAGTGACCAAACAAGCTTGAAAGATCCCTTAGTTCTACCTTTTCCGTTGTCACTCCGCGGCCTTTTGGCGTCCGTTTTGTGTACCTTTTCAACTTCCAACCGAAGCCTATTGAGCCCAGCGCCGCAGTGATTAGAGCTAGCCACGGTGTGCTCGGCGGTCAACGGCTGGAGGATCGAGGCCCTCGTAAATTCGCCCCCATTGCCCTGACGGCGCTGACAGCCCGACACGATGATTCAAAGATAATATCTACCTCCTCCGCAAGCCGTCCGTTGGTTCGGGAGGCGAAAACTCCGCAGCGCGGCCTTGAACAAAGTAGGGTGTTTACCCATTATTTTCACAGCCGGGGACGGAGGAAGTGGTGTTGGGGAGGGAAAGGGCGCGGGGTGGGTAGACGGGGGGTTTAGATAGGTGGGTTTCTCCCAAGAGTTGACGTTTGCGGATGCGTAGAAAACGAAGTCGCTAACTCAGGCAAACGACAATGCCGGTCCGGAAGAACCCGATTTGTTTTTCCTCACGTTTTTTGTTTGTTGTTTTTGTTTGGGTTTTTGTTGTTGTTTTCTCCATCAAAGCATACAAACCTGTTTCAGGCTTTCCTTCCTTTGCCTGCGCGTTCTTTCAGTGACACATTTGGTTTCATAGCCTTTTTCTAGTTCAACTAAAGCGGCGCTCGAGAAGAAGAAGCTACTTCAAATTATCCATCAGATTTTTAACGATACTACGAAACCCTGCATCGGCCGAAAAGAAACTACAGCCAACTGCCGTGTTCTTATTCTGTATACAAAACGGCATTTCCATGTCTGAAAACGAAATTATAAACCATTTAGCCTAATCAAGTGATGAACACAGACGCTACGTTACACATGATTTCACTCACAGGTTTTGCATGTTTTGAAGTATAGGAAACAGTCAGATGCCCCTCACAGATCAGGCAAGCAGTCGTCATATTGCAGACAGGAAAACAGACCGATAAACATGGAGACGATCAAAGATACAGACAGAAAAATTGAAAACAGACTCACATTCCTTGAGGGTCGTCTTTTCTCCCAATGAAACGGCAGAAGTTATTTCTCTTTGGTATCCACAGCGAGCTCTGCTCATGTGCCACCTATACGGCCACTCAGTCTATCGTAAATGTCACATCGTAATTGCCTGTCGTCCAAAACAAACGGACCAGATCAGGCTAGACAGTGCACTGTGATTTATGTTCTTTCCACCACTACCACCGCCTCTCTCTCTCTCTCTCCCGGTCTGACACGTTCTTACATGCACACATACACTGACTGACACACACACACGCGCGCGCGCACGCATGCACGTACACTGACTCACACACACACACACACACACACACACACACACACACACACACACACACACACACACACACACTACAGAGAGAGACAGTCATACATGCACACAATTTCCATGGAAATAAATGTCTGTGTTGCCGTGTGTGTCTCTTTCTCAGTGTCTGATCCAGTCTTGTCTTTTCGGTCTTTGTGTGTGCCGTTATGTGCGCGTGAGTGCGCTTGCATGCATGCGTGCGTGCGTGCGTGCGTGCGCGTGTGTGTGTGTGTGTGTGTGTGTGTGTGTGTGTGTGTGTGTGTGTGTGTGTGTGTGTGTGTGTGTGCGCGCGCGCGCGCACGCGCATATGGGAGGAGGGACAGAATGAGACTCAGTGGGTGGGGAGAGACAGTATACTCTAACAATAATTCTCGTCTGGCGGCATTTAGCCAGTTCCAGTCTCGACGACTGAAATGTCACCCACCCAGTCTAGTGCAGAAGAAGGCACACCACTTTGCCTACATTCTGTCCAAATATTTTCACGCCCATGCCAGCCCCATCCTGGTCACAACGTTAAATGGTGCAGTGTCACTTCGCCTGTTAATCAAGGAAATTGTCACAAACTGATTCGAGTGCCTTCCGCCTGTCAAATCAGATTAGTCTGCTACTTGCTCGATTCTGGGTGACCAAACAAGTGCCGCTGATGTTTGCAAAGTGAAATGGATCAGACGGAACATCGCCGGCCGGCGGACAATCATGAAGGTGGCACACGGAAAGATGTCTTGCTCGTTTGCAGTCAAATTGCCCTCATCACCACAGACAGCGGAACCTCAGTGAATGCAAGCTGACATAATACCGAAAAATTCGACTCTGTAATTCCCGGACGCAACGGCTAAGTTTGCCTAGTCCCATCGTCAGTCGAGTCAGTCAGATTGCTAGTGTTTGCCTAAGCTCCCCCCACATTAGCTGTATGACTCTTGCACTTTAGATTAGAAGAGCAAACGCCCAGACCACTCACGTTCCAGTGCCCACCCCCTCAATCTCGCACGTGTCAATCGTTGCTCTTTAATGCACTAGTCACACAAAGTATGCGGTGCATAGTCTCTTCAATGTACATACCAGTGCCAGTAAGTAACTTGGTGTTTACACCCAGTCAACCATTACGGTTATATCAGGGCGATGCCAGTGCCAGCCATGCAACGTCGAGAACAGACTGTACTGGTATACCCCCCCCCCAACACCCACCCACAAACACCCACCCACACACACACACACACACACTTTAAAAAAAAAAATGTCCGAAAGAAATGCCAGAACCTTCTCAAAGCAGGAATTCCATCAATTATGTCCGGCTTTGAACAGCTGGAGCGCCACCCCCCACAAAAAAAAAAAAAAAAAAAAAAAGTGGTGTACATTCATGATCTACAGTCGACGTAATTACTGAACAATCATACAACAACAACAACAAAAAATCCAACTTAACCAGATATGGATGAAGGGCATAAAATGTTCGCGACGGTCAATGGTAGAGCGGGTCAAGTCCAAGGAACAGTACCATCATGCAAACTTTGACATTTACTATCACGTTAATTTATAATTTCCGAATGAAAAAAATTGCAAAGTTGGTGTTTTTGCCAAACGGGCCAGACGGTCGGCTGACTGACTCACTGGCCTGGTCATAATAATGATCATTACCGACACTAATAGTAGTATACATGACACACTTTTCATGCCAGACAAAACATCGGCACGACTGACGCGGCGAACCTGAAGTTTCGCACAAACTGAATCGAGTCTGAGCCGACTGAAAACCAGTTACAATACCGCCGGGTCAGCATGCTTTACAGTGACGTTTGCGCGAGACTGAAAGATCTTGAATGACCATGGCTGTTTCTGCAAACATGGGAAGACGAATGCTTCCCGGATCCTTCTGTCTTGGTCATATCGTGAAGAAAACCGAAAGTGTAATTACCGAGGAGTATAATAATAATAATAGGGATAAGAACGCTTTCGGCGACTCAGGGCGCTTTAGAACTTAATTAGACCACTTCAGTGATAGAGCGGGCAGCACTCTATGATTAGACAGAAGCATGGAACGCGTAAACGCATATATATACTTACCGTTGACGATTTTTCTGAAGAGGGTGACAGCATCGTGCAGTTTGGCCCGACTCCTATCCATCACTAGTTCGATTGACGCTTCTGATACTTCAGTCGATGCCGATCGAGATGTGACAAAGTTCAGCAGTAATTGGAACCCTCAAGACACTCCGGGCGAGTCACTCAGTTTCAGACACGTCAATAGTCTTCTCGCTCAGCCACAGACACGTCGATATTGACCTCGGTGGGTCACAGACTGTGACGCGTCAATAGTCTTCTGCACGTCAACAATGTCGCTAGGTCTCGCTAAAGATTGTCGTACAGGCTCGTACCTCCTCACTCTTCGCATTTCAGTCCATGCTTAGGGTTTCCTATCGGGAGTGAATTAAGCCGCCAGTGCGTTGTTGTCACACTTTCAGCTGGAGCTCTGGTATTTCCGAACTATGCACACTGCTTTCCTTCCCATACACTGTTGTTCTCAAGTATACCGACTGTGTCAGTTACGTCACGTCCTGTTTTGGAGGTTCTATGCATTGTATCTGTATGTACCAGAGACAGCCCGGCCACTGCTAGAAGGCGTCTATGTAGTTCCGGTTGAGCGTAGCAAGAAGTTTACGAGACTGTCACAGGCCCGGAACGTGCACGTACATAAACATCGAGCCACGATCAACATATATTATTAAGGCCGCGCCACGACGTTCCTGCTGCCGGATTAGTCACTAGTTGTCGTGTCACGAACTCTCTGATAACCAGCCAATACTATCAGTTTTGCTCCGACCACAAACGTGAGAAAAACAACAACAACAGGAAGCTGCACAGAATTAGACTTGGTGTCGATCTTTCTTGAGAGTCATGATGTAATGAAAAATAACAAGCGAGGGCGATACTGCTCACAACTATAACGTTCACGCGACAGATTTCCGTTTCAACTTCATTCACAGCGGCGGAGCAGGCACGCAAGGCGGTTTCCGTCCAAAACGTGGGAACGTCGCCGCGCCACAGACCGTAGGGCTACCATGAGGTGAGACACTGCAGGAAAGAGAGCACATGCTGAGCAACACACGAACCAACGCAGTCCACTCACACTGCGGAGGGGTTCAGCGTTAGGAGGGGGCGTGTTTCTTGCTCCTGTTGTCTGAAGAAGACGAACAAGAAGAAGGGGGAAAAAGTTCACAACTTCCTTCAGTTACATCCGCGTGGGAGCCGAACCACTGATTCAGCCTTGGGAGGGAGACCGTAGAACCGGTCTTGAAAAACCAAACTAGTCGAGTCGGGCGTGGAAGAAGCCTACAGCAACAGCTGTGCTGTCTGTACAGTCACATGCGACAAGAGCGCAGTGAGTCTGCTCGAGAGCGGAGAATAGCGCTATAAAGGGGTCATCAACAAGACTGGTTCTAGACAGTGTAGTCGCTGCGCTGAATTTTTACTGTATTTCAGTTTCAGTGCGAGTAAAGTCTGGTAGCCTGAAAGAATTTAAATATGACTGACACAGAAGTTACTTAGTTGGTAACTGGATTTTAATGTCAGTCCTGCCAACCGCCACACGGATCATCTCACTGAGTCAGGACGAATCAACCCAGTAGTCACAGTCAAAACTTTCTCTCGAACCATATTTAAGTCAGATCAACAAGCTCAGTCCCAGATTATAGCGCAGGAAGTACACATAGTAAAAAGAAGATGTGTCAGTAAAACTTCACTTGTATAAACTGCTTTCTTGCCCTCCCAAAGGAAACAATTATAGGTTCGCCAGCTATGAACGTCAAGCCTGATGCAGAAAAACTCGTGTCGTCAGTTATGGAACATGTATACAATACCATCATTCCGCAGGCTTCAGTCCAACGGCACAGGAATCTGCATCCGACTCGAGTCATTCGTTTGTGACGACAAGCAGGTGACCTATTTTACTCCGCAGGCCCGCCACACGGGCCGGAACTGTCTTCACTTAGCCACACCTAACGCAGGGACAGTGATGGAGAGGACTGATTCGGGAAAAATGGAGTGGGAAGGTAAAAATTAGTCAGCTGCAATTCCCGACAGCATGCGGCGAGGCATTATAGGCTAAATATTTGTATCAGTCTACACCGAGCTTAAAAGAGGGCTGACACTTTGATCAGTATCTCTGGATTCCGAGCCGGTTTAGCAGCGGGGACATTAACTGACTTATCTGTGTCCAAAGTATCCATCGGCTGGGGAATCAAATATGACTGAGTAAATGAAAATGAAGTTCGCGTGAGAGTTAAAGTGAAGATGGAGAAAAAAATGCATTAGAAATCAGTCGCCGGAGCCAATAACCGGCTTCCGCCGAGTCAACTGAGTTAGTCAATCCGGCTAAGACTTGAAATCGCTTATGAAGTGCTGGATGAATTGCTCCAGAGGAGGGCTGCTAAATGGGGCTCTAGTGTTCTATGCTCTTATTTGTAATATCGGAAAACTTGCTATATACCGAACTTGTGTCACTGACCATAAGCCTAACTGTATCATCAGCCACTGAAACAAACGTTCAGCGGGGCTTCAGTATCACTATCAGTTGCCGCTCAACATTGTGTAACGTCTTTGCTGGAGCGTAGCACTCGGGAAGAAAAGCCTTCTCACACTGAACAAACTTGCAAAGACTTAAAGACTGAAAATCCGAAAGCTGTCGCTCGGCAGGGAGAAGCGATCACAACAGAAGGGTTGTTTCAGTTCAGTTCAGCCGGGGCCTGGAGGAGACAGCGCTATCTCACCACCACGCGAGGTGGCAAAGTGCGATTCAACACGTACGAAGCGCGCGCCAAAGTTTTTTCATCAACACTCTTACCACCCAGCAGACGAGGAGGCCCGGCTCCCCCTTTCGCACGTGACGTCACACAGCGCGCCGTCGTGACTTCACGGGGTCATGGCGGATGCAAGGTGAGGTTGGGTGATGCCGGGGCCCCGAACGTAAGAAATGACTTCGTCCCCGATCAACTTTCCACAGGGAGGAAACTTCAGGAGGGTGCCGCGCTGAGATGCCAGGGGAGATTAATTTCTAGTTCAGTTTCTGGTGAAAGCTAGGAGCCCCGCGTTGGGTCGGGCTCAACCATTGATTCACAGATTGTGAACGAGTCATGGTTACCTATTCATCTTCAGCGCGACCAGTGGGGGCCACGACTTTTGAAGCCATTGAGGGTATATCTCCCGGCTGATTTTGCCCTGATACTATCTTCAACCAAAGATTTTCCCGTCTTTGCCGCAGCAGTGGACACTGAAACCCATGGGTAATGAAGGAGAAACTGACAGCTTCAGGGATGATTCACTGTGTGTTTGTTGTGGTACTACCACGTTATAGTAACATAAAATGAACATTAAAATACATTTTCGATTAAATGAACTTAATCATAAAATACACAAGTTCGGTGTACGTAAGACCTTTATCTGTCAAGTGCTGTTGCGACCTCGACATACGCACCGTGAAATTCTTTTTATTTATCCTTCTTCTTCCCCCCCCCCCCCCCGCCCCCCCCCTCCCTCTCTCTCTCTCCTCTCTCTCTCTCTCTCTCTCTCTCTCTCTCTCTTCTCTCTCTCTCTCTCTCTCTCTCTCTCTCTCTCTCTCTCTCTCTCTCTCTCTCTCATTCTTCTCCTCACTTCTTCTTCTCAGTTCTCTCTCTCTGATTCTTCTCCTCACTTCTCAGTTCTTCTTTTCAGTTCTTCATCCTCTTCATTTACATTTCCAAGTCTAAATGTGGTATGACAAACACGCTGCCCAGGACAACGGCCGGATACAAAACTACATCGTTACCGAGTAATTATAAACATTTTGCCGAACAGACCCGGCGGTGGATTGCAAATTCAGCTATTTACCGTAGCCACATTTAGTTTCTGCTCAGTGATCATGCATGCACAATGATTTAGTGCGGAACGGTAGTAATACTAATAGCCAGGTAAAAGATCAACTTAGATCAGATTTTGAAAAGTGTAGAAGGAAAATAAACAATATGAGTCTCAAACTTGGCAAGAATCGAGTCAAGTCGAATGATGCCCAGTGCCACTCGTCGTCTGCTGTATAGCTAGCTCACGAGACTGTTAGATAGTTTCAGTTAAACCATTTTAAAACACATTCTAACAGAAAGGACCAAAGCCGCCGTGCATGCGCGTATAAGTTTCAATGGTCCACTAGCACTCCACCATGTGACCCGGTCCAGTATGACGACGAAGAAGAAGAATCAGCACTGGCTCATTCTACAAACAAGCCGTATAAAGTTCTGGCAAGCGTCGGACTCTCGCACCTGTACCGACTCCGTGGCGGCATTGGCCAATCCCTAAATCTCACATCACTCAGCCAATTCTAATACAAACTCTCGCCCTTCGTTTCTTGGCTTCGAACTAAACGACAGACGCGTTGGCGGCAAACCCACGGCGAGAAAAGTCAAAGGGCCGGCCCGGCAAAAGCAACACGACGGATCTGGCGACTGACCAGCTGACCCTATGGACACGGGGCAAAGTCTTGGACCGCTTTGTTGCCACCGCTAGCTGTGTCAACACTTGTCTGTCTTCTTAGGATTTCCCTCTCTTTTGTAGTTGACGGGATTCGCCGATCGAAAATGCTGACTTGTCAATGCCATGGAGGATTCGTGGCAGCAGGGAATTATTGTGAACGGAAGTGACGTAAAAGTCAAAGTGTGTGAAACACGTGACGTCATTGTGCTAATGATGACAATAAAATTTGACTGGCGCTTAAAATGAGGCCAGGGTCAGCTAACAAAATGATCATTTTTGAAAGCGACTCCGACAGGTGCGAGAATAAAATAGCCATAAAATCAAATGATAAGTTATGTACTGTGCTGTAGTGACTTGATTTGATACTCCACAACACTAAGATAAATTTACTTTTGCGGGCCTATTTGACTGAGCAATGTGTTTTTGGGGGTGACAATTTATTACGCTGTCAATCTGTGCACATTTTTTTCTTATTCTACGCAATCAGTCATCAGATTATATTCATACGTGCAGTCAAAGGAATATTTCTGTGCGTGTCTGTTTTACCCATAGACAATACAGTTTCTTATGTCGTATGAAACTGAACACTGAGATCCGCAACTGAACAGTGTGATAGTCCTATTTCACAAAATGAAACGTATTCAGAGTCAAATTATAATACGCCACAGGTACAGTGTCCCTGGAAACGGGCTCACTGTTCCAGGCGGGTGAACGGATAACTGTGGAATGAGCGCTGTCTTTCCGTGACAGCACAGGTCGCACAGGTAATCACTGCTGCCGGGAAATATTTTTGTTGTTGAGAACTGTCTCCAGACTGCCTCTCTCTCTCTCTCTCTCTCTCTCTCTCTCTGTTTCTGTGTAGTGTGTGTGTGTGTGTGTGTGTGTGTGTGTGTGTGTGTGTGTGTGTGTGTGTGTGTGTGTGTGTGTGTGTGTGTGTGTGTGTGTGTGTGTGTTAGCGTAGTAACTTGTACTCTGTTTTATAATTATGTACCTGTATTAAATCATTACAATGTGTTTATGTTTTATAATAGTTATTTTGTTCGCTGTTCTACAAGTACTTGTTTTATATTGGTGTAATTTCAAGTTATGAATTATTATTAACCTGAAGTCACTGACATACAACACAATATGGAGCTAGCAAACATGCAGTTGTTACACTTCAGTTTCTGTATCGTGCATTCTTCTTCTTCTTTCTCTTCTTCTTATTATCATACTCACAATATCATAGCTTGCAGCAGCATTAGTTAAACTGGCTGACGAACGTCAGCGGCTGGCAGAGATTTTTTTAGTACCAGGGAGAAAGTAGCGGGGAGCTATAAAATTCCTGCAACGTTGTACTCATATATCGTGCGTTTAGAGCCTGTGCTTCCGCAAGAAGCTACTTCTTGTTGAGAACGTTCAGAACATGCCCCCCATGTCGATTGATTTCGGCGCACCTTCCTCTGGCATAAAAAACTCTAAGAGATTTTGTTGATGGAAATATTGGTCTTAGCAATTTCTTTCCTCTGACCAGTTCTTCTAGCTGCACAAAGTGCGCGCAAATGGCTCGAAAGAACTGTTTTATAATCATGTAAATTGTGGCTTCGACTGTCCACTGAGATTTTCCGATTGGCCCCGCGGCAACTGGACCGACAGTATCCGTGCAATACTGCCAAAGCCAACCATGTGATGGTCTGCCATTGATGTAGTTAGTTAGTTCTTGGACTTTAACGTCCCGTCACCCGCATAGGATCACCGCAGGACGAATCACACATTTCAAATTCTTCCACACCAGTTCGAAACACCAGTTACGATGAAACCACGGGTCAAAAGCTGGGTCACAGTTCTGGACACAACGCAGTCAACTCCGACCGCAACCACGTCAAAGAAGGCCAACAACAAGCACATCTCAATATGAACATTTGACCCAACTGCAACCGACACAAGCATCACAGTTTCCACACAGGAATCCCCAAACAATAGGCACTGTGTTGATTCAGCGGGGCGAGAAACGTGTTTAAAAGCACAAACATATAATAATAACAACAACAATAATAATAGTAGGGTCTTGGAGCGCCCTTTTTCAAATGATCCCTTGGTGTGTACATTTCTTACTCAAGCTAAAACAACCCACATCAAAATACACAAAATTAACATACACAGATTTGTCATCAAACATCGGCACCCCTCCCAATGTAGACAGACACGCGCGCGCGCGCGCGTGCACACACGCACGCACGCACTCACACACACACGCGCGCGCGCGCGCACAGAGAGATATTTACTTGAGGCAGGCTGGAGACAGTAGGAAGTGTTCGGAGTAAGAGACAGAGAAAAGATTAACCTTGAGCTTTGACTTGACGGAAGACGAAGTCTGAGCATGTTGCACAGCGAAAAGGGAGATTGTTCCAGACAAAAGGACCAGTGAAAGAAAAGGTGCTTTCCCATCACTGATTCACTATTGCAATACCCAATCTCACATGTTTTAAGACTACAACAGAACTACCACTGACGTGAGCTAAGAACTCTGCCACTGTTCTAACACTAAATAAATAAAGCAATCGGCGTCTAAATTATAATTACACAGCATTACATAAACTAATCTGCCAATGTCGTAGGAACTGTGACAAGTTGACAACTGACCTTCCGCTGATGTAATCCAACAGTTCACTAATCACTGCCGTCCTGTTTCAGGACCGTTGTTATTGCCCTCACTCACTCAGACTCAGCCCAAGCGTGAGACAACTCGCGTTGAGATCGTGCAGTGCCGCTGACAAGCAACAAGTCGGTGGAGCCGTTACGAACGTCCACGATGACGACAGCACGCTTTTTGCACTGGAGTCCGGCATTACAGCGACATGACAAAGTTGACACCTCGGCTGTCAGATGAAGAGGACGGCGAACAAGAAGCTAAGGAGCGGCCATCAATTTGAATTTGATGTCAGACCAGGTGTGCATGTATGCAGACGTGGCCACCAGACTGACGCGGATCATGCTGTTTTGTTTTGTGTTGGGCACATGATGCGCCATTGTGAAGGGAATCTGAAAGGCCGAGAGACAAAGAAGAAGGGAAGGGGAAAAGACGAACGGCAAAGGAAAGAAAAATCAGTGGAAAAGAAAGACTGACAGAGATAGAGGAGGGGAGGAGAATGGAAGGAGCGAGAGAGAGAGAGAGAGAGAGAGAGAGAGAGAGAGAGAGAGAGAGAGAGAGAGAGAGAGAGAGAGAGAGAGACAGACAGAGACAGACAGACAGACAGACAGACAGACAGACAGACAGACAGACAGACAGACAGACAGACAGACAGACAGAGAATGCAGCCTGGAATAACGTCAAATGAATAATTGGAAGATGTTTTTTTAACCACAAAATGATTCCAAATTAAAACCAGGACAACAGAAACAAAGAGGGAAAATTACCACAAGGTGAAAAACAAGTACTAGAAAGATGAAAAGGTTTTGAGGGATATATATATATATAATAAAATCATAATTCATTTGAAATCCAGCAGGTCGAAAGAGTTCCATATCTAAAATAGAATCACAGATCTGCTATTTACGGCCAATAAAAGCAAAAACGCCTAATGCACATATTACAAAACACTCCACCCTCCCCCGCGGAATTCAGAGATACATGGGGTGGCGTAAAGGAAAGACCTCTGACCAAGGTACGGTACAAGTTACACAGAACTTTCAGCGTTTATTTTTCACTGATCAAACGTTCAGTGGGAAACAGCATGAGTCTGAAAACAAAACGTAGCGCCAATCACCAACAGCGCTTTAAAATAAAAAATATAAAAAATATTATGCAGAAAAAAATTAGGAACGTCTCCTGAAAAAATCATTAGAAAGCGAATCTATCTCAGCGCGCAAGCCGGCCGAGGCCGAAGATATGACAACTTCACTCATCGCAGCAACAAGCACCGTAGATAAACACCACTCAACCCCAGCAAGTGTTGATAGCGCAGAAAAACATCCTGCACAAAAAAGGACAGAAATAAAAGTAGAAGAAGAAGACATAAAAACACTGTCTGCACTCATCTTCACTATCTGCGGGCACTGGTGATGGTGACATGAAAGAGAATCTGGCTATCTTGCGCCTTATGTGCGCCAGATGTGACAACTACGTATTTACACCACAATTACCATCAACACCTCAGTTCGCGAAGGGTCATGTACATAGCGAAGCACAAGCCAGCAAATCAAAAACGTAAACGTTAGACTCACTTTCCACGTCTCAAATCAGTCACTCTATGCTTGAGGATCTTGGAAGATTGAGGGCAAATGAAGATAAATGATGCCCAAGGCAGAAATTTTAAAAGCGAAATTTTTGGCTGAGCTCTGTGCGGACCTATTCAAAGCATGGCTGAAAGTGAAAACCTTTAAAGCTTTCGAGTTTTCAGAAGAATAAAAATCATGAAAAAGTTCACTGTCATAATGCATAAGTATAAACTAAATAACAACAACAACAAAAACTCATCCTACTGATAGTGTGTGTGTGTGTGTGTGTGTGTGTGTGTGTGTGTGTGTGTGTGTGTGTGTGTGTGTGTGTGTGTGTGTGTGTGTGTGTGTGTGTGTGCCTGTCTGTGTGTGTGCCTGTCCGTGTGTGTGTCTGTGTGTGCGCTTGAGATGTCGGTCCGTTTTTTGTTTTGTTTTTGTTTTTTGTTGGCGTGTTTCTCGGTGTGCGACTGACTTAGTTGTGACTAAGTTTAACTGCTAGTTCTTTGCTTTCATGAAATGGGCTATGTGCTCCATGCGGAGAATAACTAAACATTACTATAATCATTATTATAATAAGCTACCCCGGTCATCATACAGTCAACCAAGAGTGCTGACTGAAGCACCCATTTCATATCCTGTATCTCCATAGTTACGGAAGTGCGGGCCAGTGTATCCCAATCACTGGACCATTGGAATTTCCTTCATCTGTTCTATGCCTTTAAGCTGCCATATGGTGTTAGGCAAAGAGATACCGAATACCTGTTTGCCTAGGCAGGACATCGTATAACGCTCTGCTTGAAAAAACATACACACATAAGTGTTTCATAAAAGCACATCAGTAACAAGACTTTTCTTGAGATCTTCTTAGACCTTTGGCGCTCACCGCTTTGTGAAATCAAAAATTAATTACGAAAAATATTTCATTCCCAATTGATATACAGACCAAATGTGCAAATATACAGACTAAAACATATTCAACACGTTACACGTTTCTTACTGTAACACCATCACCTTTACACATGCATGTACCTATGATGCCGGAAATGGGGTGTCGGAATGTCGGAAAGGAGTCTTCTGCCGGCCTTTCCCGACATGCTTTGCTGCTGACAAGATCGTCTACATACACGAGGAACATCCCATTCGCTGACCTAGCTAGCTGTGAGGGTGTGGTGGAGATGAACGAGGTGCTTTTCCATCATTGTTTACAAAGTTTACAGTCAAGCTCACACCACTGTAAAACAGCAATGGGTATATATATATATATATATATATATATATATATATATATATATATATATATATATGTGTGTGTGTGTGTGTGTGTGTGTGTGTGTGTGTGATCCCTTTCCTGTTGCTGCTGGTAGCCGGAGCCGCTTCGACAAATCCAACACAAACAGCACTGAGCGGACGACATTGGGCCGCGCCTAGCTGTTGAGCGAGGACTTCCCCCCTAATCGGTTTAATGTGGTTATCTCGTTAGCATAGGCATGTCAAAAGGAAACCTTACGTCCACAAACGTCTTGTCACCGAAACAGGTCACCCGTCAAAGCCTTTTCATTGATGTCTCAGTCTTGCGAATCTCGTTATGTAAATACTATAGCCTCGAGGGTAAGCTAGGTCAGCCCCCCTCGGTAGCACCGACACAAAGACGACCTCAGCGATGAAAGAGAAACAGTGGGGAGGCGTATACTGATCTGAGAAGAGTCAAGTAAACAATTTTAAAAGATGCAGCGTGTTCAGCACTGCTTCTTTAAACTAACACACACACACACACAAACACACACACGCGCGCGCGCACACACACACACACATACACACACACACACACACACACACACACACACACGATACATTGGAAAGACCAAAAAACAACGACAACAAAACAGGTAATAGACTACAGAGAAAGCCAGAAAACTAGGCTCCAGTCGGACGGAGGGCGAGCAGAGTGCGACAGTCAAGCTGTGGTATACACTGCAAATGTATCCACATGCTCGCAGTACACGTACGTGTGTCATGACCTCCTTCAACTATGAGTAATCAAAATGGGCGAGATGTAGTTTTTTGCTAAGATCAAACCGGCACTTACCTTTGCCGTGAGAGCTCTCGACTCTGACCAGTTTTGCCAGCGGTTTAAAGTTTGCTCCTTAACTCAAGCCTGTTGTTGAACTGCGAATTTCAAGTGACAGCGGCCGTGGCATTTTGACAGAACTAGTGGCAGGGGAGGGGCAGTAGGAGGTAAACTCAACATGTAAATTGGGGAGGGACACAAATAAGAGCTGCTCGTTTAGTTGAGAGCTAGAAAGCTCTCTCTCTCTCTCTCTCTCTCTCTCTCTCTCTCTCTCTCTCTCTCTCTCTCTCTCTCCTCTCTCTTCCACACTCACACACTCACACACACACACACACACACACACACACACACACACACACACACACACACACACACACACACACACACACACACACACACACACACACACACACACACACACACACACACACACACACACCAAGAAGTGGGGTAGGAGACCATGTGTCGGTTATTTACTCAAATCATTCAATCAGTTTGTTCTGACACAACTCACTCTTTCAAAAGCATGAATCGTCGGGAGGAGGGGAGTATATAATTATATATATATCATATATACCTTACCTGACAGCGAGTTTGTCTCCCCCGCATCCATGTCTGTATCCATGTCTGTATCAAAATCCAGGTTTCTCAAGTTGCCAAGTCAGTGTCCTGCCCAATCCAGCAACAAAACGGCGAATCCTCCCCGCTAAACGATATTCACTGACTCAGTGAAGTTCTTGTCAGCCACGACAGATCACATTTCACATCACGAAAGCATGCCGGGCAGAGTTATGGGACAGTTGTCAGACTTTCTTTCTGACGAGAAGAAAGGCCTTGGCCAGCTCTGTCCTAAGCAGAATATGGTTAGTGTAAAATCCAACTGGTTTCACTCTTGTTGCACGCCGCCTTGCTAAGCGATTGTATGTTGACACTGACCAACTTTGTACTTTCGGCTGTAAATAAAGCGTTTTTTACTCAGGCTGTCTCGGAAATTTTGTTGACGACTTGGAGCCCTGACCGACTTAATGTTACAAAATCAAAGCATTTCCGCCAGTAACGTGATAATTCTCACATCTCAGACTTCTAAATTAGAATGAAGTTTTACATTTTAAAAAATGAAAGTAGTTTTACGAGCAGGAGCAGTGTGTGAAGAAGTTCCACGTCTCGGGCTTCTTTTGGCTTGACTGCTTTTGCAGTAGGGGAAGAATCTATCTGAAGCTGTCTTAAAACTGATCTCTGGTCACGGCAGCACTGAGGGCAGCAAGTACACGCTGCTACACTACAACATTCCGACGCCGAATACCAATTATGAGTACGCAGTAGTCGTTGGTGTTTTCTGTTTTCTCACTTGTCTTTCAATGGTAAACAAGAGTAGCTTTCTGCCACAGAACAATGCAGGGCAGGATGTTGATGTAAACGTGTGTACCAGTCAAAGAATCATTTCAAAAGTAATCCCAAACTATAGTTTTAGGAATCCACGGAATATGAACAGGGTGTTTTCTGGTTTCTTTCGTCCTTCCCACACGGACAAGCCATTCACAGCGCATGTATATCCATCAAAAACAACGTGGCTTGGTTGCTGTAGTGTCAAACAGTAGGTCTTTCTTGTTGTCGGTGTGTGAAGCCTACGCGGGAACAGGGAAACGGACCTCCCCCGCAGGCTAAAATACCTGTCATCACAAAAACTTGTCTCGTGTCAGAGGAGATTTTGTCAAAAAAACAAGAAAGAAAGAAAAAAAACTCGGGGTACTCAGTTAAATGTTACAAGTTATTCTTAGTGTTTTTTGATCTGGTATGTCGAGAAACTGACAATTGTTAAACAAATGATAACATTAAACGCAGTACGAAAAAGGATCCTTGGTGGACTTAGAACATCAGTTTCTGAATTCAAACAAAAGAACACATGAACCGCGAGTGGGCAGATTGGCCTTGACAATCGACTGGAGCTTTTATTCAGTATAATCGGTCTGGGCTTTATTAACTGTAGGGCACGAAATACGTGTCAGTAAAAAATATTTACAGCCACGGACTACTGCTCATTCGGCAGGTTGTCTGTTGTAACTGAGGACAGCGGTCCAATTCCTCTATCCTACACCATCGTCTGTGACATATGCATACTATGTTGGATACATGTTCCACGTGCTGTTAAGATTTTCCCCCTTATATTCTTCTGGCACCGGGCCCATGACCAGTTGATAATGCTGCTAGGGAGTAAGTATTGTAACATTAAGTGACACGCTGAGAGAAGGAGCGGCCCCCGGCCCGTGCCTGAAGTGGTCTGTGAACAGCCTGTATCCTGCCACTGAAGGCTGGCTCCGTTCATTCGCCACCTTGCGGTTGACACGGTTCTCACGACAAATTAATGCCCCTACTGTCACGGCCAGAAAAGGAACTTGTTTGTTATCGGGCTATCGAAGGTCAAAGGAAGAAAAGGTTCCTGAGAACTGTGGCGGTGGGACTTTAGCCACTGGACTTGAAGGTCCGTGATTTTAACTTTAGCCACTGGACTTGAAGGTCCGTGATTTTAACTTTAGCCACTGGACTTGAAGGTCCGTGATTTTAACATGCCCTTGTTAATTTACTTGCACACGCATAGGCCTGTGTCTGTCGCTACAGGTTTGACAGCTTAAGTGACTTAACATTCTTAAGGTCTGAAATTAAACACCAAGTTAAAACATAAAAGGACGCAACCACTTATTCTGTTTCCAGATTCTAAAATGAGAATGACTGGCAAGTTGTATAGATACACCATCTTTGTTAACTAATGCAAATATTATATTACATGCAGGTACACTGAATTTTATTCTGTGCTGCTCACGCCCCCGGCAACGTAATGTGATATGAAGCCACACTGTTACAGCATAGTTTGCATTCTTAGATGCTATCTTCTCTATGCCGGTAATCATCACATAGAATTGAATAAGAGTGGGAGTACATAGCCTGAGTAAGAAGAACTACTAACTATAGGAAAACTGCAACGACAACAGCGGCTGGGCGGTTCCAAGCCCTGTGCAAACACGGGATGTGGGTTTGAACAGCTGAATACTAGCTGCACTATTGTTTTCACGGGGGTAATTTGTCTCGTGGGCTGGAATAGAACAACTGATCCCAGTACTTCTGACTGCGCACGTACACGATCCCTAGGCAGTTGAAAATGATTGAGTTAGAAGTTCCCTCGGCTGTCCTGCAACGTCCCATCGCATCATTTCAAATACAGAATGCAGACAGCCTGTCCTGATACCCGAATAACTTGCTGCAAAGATCGTCAGTGATAGTTTGATCTCCCGGCCTACCAAAGGCGACCAGAATTTACCGTGTTCGAAAATAAAATAATGTGCTCTCTCTCTCTCTCTCTCTCTCTCTCTCTCTCTCTCTCTCTCTCTCTCTCTCTCTCTCTCTCTCTCTCTTATGAACGGACACGCACAGAACCCAAAAGACAGCCCTAATACAACGTTTCCTTCATTAACTTGAAACATGGTTGGGCTAAGATCCAAACACAGAACGCTAGCAGCCATTTTTGTGACAGATTTCTTTTTTAATGGTTGGGCTAATCTGACGACGATCACGCTGTCTATGTGGGGAAAACCACTGGCGGGGATCATGTACACGCGCAGCTATGATGTGCATTGGCGTGCCGCCAGAATGACAGCTCAGGCCTTATGGGAGTCTGTCTTCGGAAAGACAGACTGAATATTAAAAAAATATACGCATAGATTAAATACACACACACACACACACACACACACACACACACACACACACACACACACACACACACACACACACACACTTAAGAAGTGTGTGTGTGTGTGCGTGTCATTGCGTGCGCCGGCGTGAGTGTGTAGAGAACACTACGTTCAAGGTCATAACCCCGAATCGCAATTAAGACAGGGAGTCAATCAGAATGAGAATAGCCCGAGAACAAGGTCAACAGTCTTTCTCACAACCGTCAAGCTACGTGCATGTCGTTCTCGTCTTATCATTTCCGATCTTCGCGTGATATTATGTCCATCAAAAGGCAATCATCGTCGCCTCTGAGTACAATAATGCGGGCCAATGGGCCCGCTAAGTGCCCAGAAACTAGCCTTTGCATTGGCCCATCTGTCAGCGATTGTGGTCTCTAAACAGAGGGCCAGGAAACCGGCTACAATACCGAAACGAGCCGGTGTAGAAGAATCCATGTTCCATGGTAGATGGCGTCAAATCGTCTGTTTCCGCTGCCATGCAGCAGCTGTCAGCAATCTATTCCATAATCTCTTCATAACTACCAGTTAGGGTCCTTATGCCAACTTTAGACGTTCAAGAACTTCCGTTTAAATGGTTCCAACGAAGAACATGAAATGCAAACTCAAGGTTCAAATCAAGGTCGTGAAGTGTTCGTACTCATATTATATCATAATAGTATACATGTATATAAATAGCCGTTACCGTCTGTCCGTGTGTGCGTTGGACTCTTCCAACACTCCGTACACTTCGTAAAATAATGTGGTCGTTTCATTGTCTGAGCTTAAAAGGGAGGAGGGGGTGGAGCAGGGGAGGGGGGGGGAGGTCTTCAGAGAGGTCACTCTGATCCTTGATTATTTTTTTTTTGATTTTTTTTTAAGGTGCACGGACTGAGAGAGAAAAAAATATATATAAAAAAATAGGTAGCCGACAGTAGCTCGGGTAGCTTAGCGATTGTGACGGATTGTAGACGGTGTCAGAACTGCAGTACAATAGCTTTTCAACCACCGCCCGGGCCAACTCAGTCCTTCAGTATGTGACCAGAACGGCAATGCTGTTAATAAGACCACTGACATTTATTTCTAAATACAACAGGTTGGACTGAAAGCAGGGCGAGGAACTGTGTGTACTGGAATGCTTTTGTTGGTTTTGACTGCGTAAACATTACGAAACACTCAGATAAAAATCGTTTCGGTTATAAAAAAAAAGACGAAATCCGAGCTGCTTCTTTCTTTACACATAAAACATACTGGCTGAGAGACAAGAACATACTTAAAGTCACAGTTAAGCAGGAAAACCCGAAACATGATCGTACAAGGGGTCTCTGCCCGAGGACTTCAAGGTTTGACCGAATTTGTTAATTGTTTGATTGCTTTCCTTCACCTAATGCAGAGGGGCCATTTAACTTGATCTCTGCCCTTTGGACTTCATAAGTATGATGTGCTCGGTAAAGCGTTTACCAGGACATTTGCCGCCAGTAGGTAATGACATGGCTTGAAATCCGACTTTTCATGCTCTCTCGTGAAGAGCAACGTTCTTAAACCGACATGAACACATAGTGATGGTTCGCTTTGCCACTCTTCCAGATTTCTACTAGTTCTAGTAAGAAATTTTCCCAAACAATACACTGATATTCCTTGGCAGGGAAAGGGTTAAATCGTACAGTGTACAGCCTGTCTGCCTTGTGGAAATGCTCTCAGTTAAATGTCAACGACAAAGCCGGCCGTTTCACACAAGCGCATAAACCGTGCAAGCGACATGTAATAAACACAAGACAGTGGCGCTCACTTGTGGGGCGTCGCGTGTTTACCGCAACCTCACATAAACAGATCAAGGACCACAAAGTCTTGCTAATTTGGTCGATGCAAGACAATTGCTTACATTCACCCAGCAACTGTGAACATTGCGTATTGTGCGCAATCGACGACAGAAACTGCAAACAACCGAAATGCACATATTTATATTTTGATCTAATAAAAGGCCTCACTGGTTCACACATTACGCCACACTGTCACTGGCTCTCTCTCTCTCTCTCTCTCTCTCTCTCTCTCTCTCTCTCTCTCTCTCTCTCTCTCTCTCTCTCTCTCTTAGTGTATTTAGAAACTATTATCCGATGATAGTCTGCACGATGTTTTGGCTGACTCCAAAAGCACCAAACAAGGAAAAAAAGAAGAAGAAGAAACCTACATTCACTTGTAATCAGTGAAAATAATATCTTTAAAACAGTAGTTCAAAGTATAATTCCCTCAGTTTTTTTTCAAAGTAATGCCAGTGAAATCGCAATGTATTAGGGTCTGATCTAGTAAATAATATTTACCTGTGAAACGACATCGATCCATGAATACAGTTTCCTGCAATGGAAGCCTGTGTTTGCAATACACAGCGACTGAGTCAACGTATGTTGCTGCGGGTCATCAAATCCCGTGACTCCGATCCGCCCTCCGAAGTTTGTACCACTTCAGCACCACTCGCACGTCGGTCGACATTCTGCTGTGAGCAGCAGCCGCCTTAGCCCCATCTCTGCCACTAGACCAACCATTTCAGAATAATTTCACTGAGCATCCCTCTTCGATCGATGATGAAACTCCACGATCCGTCTTCCAACCAAAAGGAAAAACAAGAAACGAGAACGCCGCCAAACCCAAATGGGCCGCTTGTGACTCAAAATGATTCCGTTCTGGCTTCGTCAAATGATTCCGTTCTGGCTTCGCCGCATCCCTATTGCACCAGATAATCACAGTCAACAGTTTTGACACTAATCTAATTGGCCCGTGGAACATACGGTAGTGGAAAACAGAAATTTCAGCAAAGAAGAAGCACAACAGCAACAACGAAAAGGTTTAGCAGGAGAAAAGTTAACCCATGTTTTCCGACGGAGAAACTCCCGTCAGAAAATATGATTGTGAGAAGGGGACGTTTTTTTAAGTTTTTGCGTCTAGCAGACGAGACGATAGCGCAGTTCTGCGCCACATCGTTGAGTCATCAGACGATTCCATGAGCCCAAGAGACTGGGAGCGGTTTGCCGGCCTGTGGGAAACGGGGTGGAGGTGGGAGTGGGGCGGGTGTGGGGAAATAAAGGGGCAACAGATGAACAGAGCCTTACTAACCTTTTCCGGTTCTCTTTGTCAAAGCCAGTTCTCTTTGCTAAACTCTGTGACAGTCGGTCACCAGCTGCTGGAGTTAACCTTTCCTGGTGTTGCTTCACTCATTGCATCAACTACGACACGGGGTTCTAAGTCAGACACTGAAAGGGATGGGATGGCCTTCTTTTTTCTTAGCCCTACGTGGTTGTCTGGGCTCAAAGCACCAACTAACTAAACAACTAACCTTCCTCTTTCAGTTGAAATTTGAGGACTGAGATGTTATCATTGGCGAAAGCAGAGAGGGGGATAGAAAGAAAGGAAGAACAAAGCAGAAAAGCGGAAAAAGAAGGAAAGAGAAAAAGGGAATAAAATAGCCTAGAACTTTACATTAATAGTTTGCTTTTAACGGTCAATCAAATGGAAGGAACAACTGCCATATTTCAACGTTCAACCCTAGAACAACAACAACAACAAATGTACGCGTAATCATAATTATTATCTCTTGCATCAATCCAAACTTGCCGTGGCAGTTGATTAACTATTAATGAGTCGGTACTCAGTGGAAAGGCATAGGCTACAACCAAACCCTAGCTTTCGGGGTTCTGAACTTTTTGTCAAGGATCGCGAGACACAAGCCGCGTCGCGAAACGAGCAAAGTGAAGTCTGGAATCTAGCACACGCCCCACACCGGAAGGCACCAAAAACACGTGCTTTGGGTTTTACTGCTCTCCTTCCGGTGTCAGGGGTGGGAGCGGAAGTGCAGGTCTCCTAGCACAGTCTCGGTGGTGGCGCGCACTGTGACTTCGAGGAAAGGCGTTTGCGATATCAGAAGGTGCAACCGCTGCGTTAAACAAATAGTTCCAAAATAATCCATGTTTCCTTTTTCATCGTTAAAACTGACTTAAGAACTTTGATTATGATGACGGTGGTGGTGGTGGTGGTGATGGTGATGGTGATGACCTGTACATCATAGTGCTCACTGTTTCTATTCTATCCTGACTGTCTGCGCGCGACTGTGTGTGTGTGTGTGTGTGTGTGTGTGTGTGTGTGTGTGTGTGTGTGTGTTGTGCGTTCGTTTCGTCTCTCTCTCTCTCTCTCTCTCTCTCTCTCTCTCTCTCTCTCTCTCTCTCTCTCTCTCTCTCTCTCTCTCTCTCTCTCTCTCTCTCCACCAGCCGCAGCAGGATCAGCTGTAAAAAAAAAGAAATAAAAGAAATTCAACTGAATGCGGTGGTAATGCTGTCTGCAATCAAGCAGAAGCATACCACCAGGCACAGTCTTTGTCAACACATAATAAAAGCTTTGCAGGCCAGTGATTCACATGTCAAGCGTTGGCATTCGTTATTCAGCTCACGTTATGTATTTCCGGAAAGTGCCACCTCAGTATGCGTTTTTCTATATGTACACGACATGAGCTGACAATCTAAACTTGACCTTTCACACAGAGTGACAGACAGCAACTGTATGAATGTAGGTACACTGCCTCCATCACGAACTGAGAGTCAGTTCTCTCAGCCCCACAGGCCCCACTTACGGTCAGAGGGACAGCAAAGGCCAACGCTATTCACCAAATCCCAGCCCCGAAGCCAAAACCCGACCGAAACAACCAAGCACAGACCAGAACACCTGTAATGGCCCAGATCTCCGCAACATACAATCACAACAGCAACAGCAACACGCACCAAGAAAACAAAATCACCGTAATCAGATCTCACTGCGGTACACCCCAGCATTTTTTATGAGACACGCTTCAACGGAGCCCCTCGGAATTACGCAATAGGCTCATATAGAAGGCAAATATTTGAAGTCGTTCGACTCCAAGTTATATGATGATCATAGGTTTCAGCATGCATTACCCTTTCATTGACATGTTCCGAGACAGTGCCGTGTGGTTTTTGCACGTATCTATGCATAGGGCCATCCGTGCGACAAACAGGCACTCGGCAGGCTGTGTAAGCGTTTCGGGCGCGTTTTAAAAGCAGTGAGACTGGGGAGCAAATATTTGTCACACTAAACCGAAGTCATTTTCTTTTTCCACACAAATTTGCTGATGAATGAAAATGAAAATGAGTGTAAAGACGCTGAAAGGAAAGAACCTCCCCTCAATATGCATGATAAGCAAATTCCGAAAGCACAGTTATGCATGCGCAAATTCGCGGGGATGTTCGGCATTGCATGGCAACAGGCGATTTCGTCTTTTGACACATATTCTCTTTTCCATTTTGATTAACAGCTTTCCTAATTGAATCTTGTTGATAACGAACAGTGCCAATTCGTGTGTATTTGACTGGTAACGCGTGTTGGAAACATCGACGTGTAAAAGTCGTAAAACAAACAAACAAACCAAACACACACACACACACACACACACACACACACACACACACACACACACACACACACACACACACACACACACACACACACTCATTCACTCACTCACTCACTCTCTCACTCACTCACACAAAACAACAACAACAAAAACGGCCGTGAACACTGGCATCTGATGTTGTCAGTTAATGTCTGTAGCGTCATGAACAATGCCGACATGACTGTGGTAGTAGCAGGAGACACGTGTAGCAGAAGTGCAATCACGTCATGAGCCAGTTTTCTGCTCTTCGGTGGTAAACAGCGAACAAATTTATGGCTGCAAGCTGAAGAGCTCAAATTCGAAACAAAAGAACAAAATCAACATTTTTGTTGCATAGATATTGATAGAACAGCTATAAGAAGCCTTCAAATGGAAACAGTTGCACATGCTTTCTTACGTCTTCGCGCCGACTTCCGTCTCAGTAAAACATGGTGATTAACGTCCACAGAAACCATAACGACTATTAGGGACGGGGGGGAAGGGGGTGGGGTATGGAGGTGGGGGGGGGGGGGGGGGGAATTTATATACCTATCGCTACACTGTCACCACCAGCATGATTCCTGCATTAAGATGGACAGCGATGAGAGCCATTTTAATGTTTCAGTAAAAAGTGATGGACAAAGTCAGAAGACAGTGTCCACAAAGCAGAACCTTTTTGAAGAGAAAGGAGAGCCGAAGCGGTATCGAACCGAGGTCCTTCCGGTTACCAGCCTAACGCCTTACCGCTAGGCCAAACCGGCTCACGACTTCCGTCTCCGTTTGGAACCGTTTTAAATACCACAGGTCAAAGAACAACAGACACACGAGTACAGTCACTTTTTTGTTTTATTAATAGCTCTTACCTGTACTGTCGTTCAATGCTATGGCGATCTTGACGTCCAGCGATGACGTCAGCTTCCCTTGCGTCAACCCATTACTGTCAGCAAGCAAAGACACCTTCTCGGGAAGAGGGGGGCCCTCCTCTTGCTCTTCTTGCAGTTTCACAGGTAGCGGAGGAGGAGGGGGAGGAGGAGGAGGAGGGGGGAGGTGGTCTCTTGACTTCCTGGGCAGCGGCTGAGACAGACTTAACTTGGAGGGTTTGGGACTCCCTGTAGAGGCTGAAGCGCAGGACAACGTGTTCCCCATTCTGTTGACCGGTTTGCCTTTCGTGGCCTATTGCCGTCCAGTTCCACTTACAGCCCTCTCTCTCTCTCTCTCTCCTTCTCTGTCTCTATGTTTTCTTAAAAGGGTTAGTGACCCTTGATCTCACCCTGTTTTTGTTGCCCTCATTTCTTTTCAAGTGAGTTTTCGCCTGATTACAGATGGTTTATGTCTGAAAGAGCCTTTTAAAGAGTGGGACAGCAACAGAAAAAAATCGTACTGCGTATAAATTTTAAAAGCCAAAATGAAAAGCTTTCGATTGTTCACCAGTTTTTTCTATCCACTTTAAGTAGGCTATGCCGTGGAGACCGCATCGTTGTGTTTCATACTCCGGAATCCAGTGTTCGTGCTCAGCATCACTTTGAGTTATTTAATAAACGCCCTCGCAGTTACAACGCAAAGAATGGCACGCCTCCATAGTAGCACATGATGCTGCTGATCCGCAGGGTTTCAGCTGATCACCATAATAAGCGGAGATCGACTATTTGTGGGGTGGTTTATTGCAATGCTACTTGACTTTGCCGCGAAGGCTCCTCCTAATAATCCTGACTGACGTCAGAACTCTCCATCACTTTCACCGCCGTTGACATAGAAACTGCGGTCTGAAGAGAATACTGTTTCGGCCGTCCTAATGGTACTGAAGCTGACAGGAAATATCCCCTGCAGATGCCAATCCGTCATTCTGGATTTTCACGTTACACGTGACTTCTTCAAGCACGATTTGCTGGCACCTTGCTGCTCTGGAGCTGCACGATCCTCTAAGTTGTTAATCCATGCTGCGACGATAATGAGTTCCGAATTGTGGCTGTTCGTTTGGAACAAACTTAGAATGCCTGGTGCGAGACAGTCAGTTATTTGCAGTATCAGATAAACCCAGTTGTTCTAAGAAAGAAACTAAATGTTTTCTTTGATTTCTTGCTGCCTTTTCTTGTTTTTCCTGTCGTTACCTTCTTTTTACCAACAAGACCAGCAAATATGTAAGAAGAATAAATTAATTTCACCTAAAAGAATAATGAAGATCGAGGAGAGCTCAAAGCGTGACACCTGTCTAAAAAATCTATCACAACAACGTCGAGCAAAATAATAGTTATGGATGTTGTTGACTAGGCTATCATACTATCCGATTCTTCTATCCCAAAAAGGTCTGGTTCCTGCAGAGGTTCAGCTGGGGTCATAGAGAAGAGTAGCTGACTGTGGCGCACTACACAGTCATTATTACTGAAAACCTGATGTGGCACTAACTCAGCAGCTGAGGGTAGTTTTCCCGGCGATGAAATGAAAATTGTTGACGCCTCCGAAACTGACGCACAGGCATGTTAATCAAACTAGAGCTCAGCAGGCTGTCCGTTCTAGCTTCTTCCGATCTTATTACCCGGGACAACAGTCGGACATCGTAAGCAGGACATAGCCCGGTCACCTCGGCAGGATCTAATTAAGTCTGACTGTATGCTTTGTCATTGGCAGAATATCACGTAATACGTATCACAGATACACTCAAAGTGAAATAGTGGGACACTGGTGACGTAAGTATCACACTGTGATACATATGGTCACTCGACTGGTCTTGTCGCGGTCAAGGGGGATCAAGGCAGAGGATGTCTGGCATCCCTGATTCTGACGCACGACGAGGAACATGCAAAAGGTCTCTGGCTGTTGATGACACGGCTTAGCTGGCTCCAACTGAGCCGAAGCATCACTGTTCGTTCATCCCCTCTGTCCCTGTGAACAAACAAACAAGACAATGTCAGTCACGAGTCTGATCAGTCATATAAAATGGACATCATAATTATTACACTTTTTACATGTTGACTAATGTAACAATAATGATTATTATTATTATTATTTCGACAGCGCCATGTCTCTGTTGAAAGAGCCTCACGCAATGGTGCCAACACATGTAACAATTTAGCGGAGAGAGCAAACAAACAAACAATAAAGCAAAATGCGCCATTGTTGATTCTCTGCTGATGCCTGCTGGTCTTTTCGAAAAACGTCAGTTTGGATTTATTTTTTATTCTCTCTCTCTCTCTCTCTCTCTCTCTCTCTCTCTCTCTCTCTCTCTCTCTCTCTCTCTCTCTCCCTCTCTCTCTCTCTCTCTCTCATATCATGAAGAATCGTATCAAAATGGATCACGAAAGTCGCTTCCCAAAGACCACACGGAAAGAAGAATATATGATATTTATTACAGCGTCTCAGGTCTAATTTAAGCCAAAAGAAACGGTCATCGTCAACAAAAACAAGTTTATGTTCGTATCCTTACAGTACCCACGCGAAAAGCCTGCTTGGTTCAGCTTTGAGGCTATCTGAACGCCGTGCCACGGCGAGTTTAATTCCCTTCCACTATTGATCGTCACGTTCTTTTCCCCCAGGGTATGGGCGCAGATCCGAGGCTTTTGACACTGTCATTATTGGCACTTATTGTCTCTGTTATATAGCCAGAACGTGGGGACAAAAACAAAATGTTTGTTGTGTTAAAAGAACTACCCTTCTTGGTTCCAGCGAGAAAAAATAACAACCCCAAACAACAAACCCCAAAAAGATTTTTATTTTATTTTATTTTTATTTGCATTTTAGTCATTATTTTTTGTAGCACAATATTTTTCATCTGCCAGCTTGAAAAGAGACCAGTTATTTAGTTAAAAGTTCTGGGACTTTAGCGTTCCGTCAACTGTAAGATGGACAAGATCACACAAATTACTACGAAACAATAAAAGCGAATAGGACGAGCATAATTATCACCTTTCATACTTTAAAACGTTCAGACGTGGATAGGCTCCAGATGTTAACAGCTGAGAAATAGGCAATTTACGAGCGCCGATCAGCAGTAAACGCACATATGTTGACGGCTTCTTTATTAATTGCTATAATGACATAGAAGTACTAGAAAATCGCTTAAAGGAAGCTCCAGATGCGAATAATATTGATTCATAAATGCTGAATATAGTCGCGCACGGCCACAAAAGAGTCCAGAAACGAAACTCAGCTTACAGTACTAATTTTCCTTTGAAAGTGTTCTCTCTCTCTCTCTCTCTCTCTCTCTCTCTCTCTCTCTCTCTCTCTCTCTCTCTCTCTCTCTCTCTCTCTCTCTCTCTCACACACACCACACACACACACACACACCGAGACAGCGAGTTAAATATTGATCAGTCACGTCTTAAAACCACGCTGTGCGGCAGATAAAGCATTCGCCCAGCTGGAGCTGACGCATACTACTTTCAGAGAAAACACACGATACGGGTTCACAACCTCTCGTGAACCCTCGGCCCTGCAGTGGCTGTGGCAAGTACATTACACCTGTGACTACAATAAATGATGTGCTTGAATTAAAGAACAGCTGGAGAGGGAAAAAAAAGCAGCGGAGTTCTCTACTCTAAGCCAATAGACACGGGGCCGTTTAACTATCATTATCATTATATACACACTGGCAGAACTATGAAACACAACGTTGTGTCAGACACCAGACAATTATGCTGTGTGCTACTCAAAACCGATGCACTGCACTGAATATGAGAATAGACACAATACTGATGCAGTCGCTATTCTACAATGCACACAGACTGAAATAGTAAACACAATGTTGTAGTGTTTCTCTCAAAACTGACGTGCTATACTGGGTATGCCAACGGACACGACACTGTTGAAATCGCTATAGTACTGAGTACGCCAACAGATACTCACACATATTAAAATAGTAAACACGATGTTGTGTCTGGCTTAAGAGCGGTATACTACATTGATTAGGTCAACAGACGCGATATTGCAGCAATCGCCATACTATAATGATCAGACTGAAATAATAAACAAGTTTGTGTCTCGCTCAAGAAAAGTGTACTATACTGACTAGGCCAAATGACACGAAAATGCTGCAATCGCCACACTACAGTGCATCGATAGACAGCCTGAAATATTAAACTCAATGTTGTGTCTCACTCAAGAGCGATGTACTTTACTTACTAGACAAACAGATTCGACGATGCTGCAACAACCTGGCTGAACTGTACGTATACAGACTGAAATGCTTACACCAGAGTGCCATATCTGACTCCAAAGCGGTGTTCATCTATAGGTTCAACATGCAGACACGAGACCGACGTACTGGTACTCACACACGGACCTATAAGGCTGATATATTACATAATGATGCCAAGTCTGACTCAATCAAAAGCGGTGTACTCTTATATAGAAAAACAATAGAGAGCGATATATTAAGCACACTGCTGACTGAAATGTCAGATCCTGATAAAGCACTAATAAGCAATATCTGGCTCCGTCTGAGAACGGCGTGCTACACAGGCACGAGACAACTAATATACTATGGACACTGACTGACATATCAAACACAAGGCAGTGACTCGAAAGCGGTGTACTTTGCCACATGTTAGCAGATAGGAGGCCGATGTATATAGTGATGAAGTATCTGAAGTATCAAACACAAAGCAGTGTCTGACTCAAGAATGATGTGCTATACACATATAAATGTCCTACATAAACTGACACGAAGTCGATGTACTGTATATACTAACTATAATATCCACATAATGCAGCGTCTGCACGAACCACGAACAAGTCTGCTTTGTTTCTTTCGTTGATATTATATATGACTGCATTATAACCTATATACAGCCAAGACTGCACATTTTGCAAACGGACGTGAACAATCTGATTTGCATTTTATCATGTTCATGCACGGCCGAAATACCACAGCACAACCAGCAGGATGTCTTGGAACTGCCAGAGGTAAGACAGGGAAGGTGTGTGTTGGGGGGGGGGGGGGGGGGGGGGGGGGGGGGGGGGGGGGGGGAGAGAACAAAATAAACAGGCAAACACTACCCGGTTAGCTTTTATCGATACTAAGCGCTCAAGAGAGCTGAGAACGTGAATCAATCCTCTTGACGACTTCACTGAAAGCTTAGCCCGCAGAACTCAGTTGCAGCAAATGATTAATTGGCTCATTTAAGTGTCGATTTTCATGTAACCGTCTTGATCAGGAATAACGTAAAGTTTCTGTAAGCTGGCCAACTTGCCTACCGAACGCGATGGGGGGGGGGGGGGGGGGGGGGGGGGGGGGGGGGGGGGGGGGGGGGGGGTAGTGGGTTGGGGGCTGGAGCGGACTTGAAACTATGGCCGCCAAGATGGCTTTTCAAACAGTCAAGATGCGTATCCCTGTAGGCCTGTGCCATGGTTTGTAAACAATGTCGATTGATTTTTTTCCTCCACGGCAAGGAGTGAAACTGCAAACAGTGTGACATCGCTGTATTGCCCATCTTCGTGCAGAATCATTCTGGCCGCGACAGCAAATGTTGCTTCTGATACAGGCTCCCTCTCTTCTTCCCAGCCTCCTGGGATTCCCGCCCTTGCCAGAGGCTCTTCCAAGACAACCTGACGTTAACGCGTCGAATGAACAAATTATATATATTATGTGCGTGTGGGAAATAATGGCAGGGGGGCTCACTGGTGCCACTTCCAGTCAAACATCAGATCAGGGCCATGGGCATGTTTCTCCGACACAACGGCCAATCTGTACTGATTGGGCTGAGAGGCATTCTGCCGACGATAGTGCTCGCCGAAAACTACTGTATTTTACGCCCGGTCAATCACGAGGGTCGTATCAGGGCGCGTCACAGTTCAGCACATCACGAGTCTGATTCACTGTTCCAGCTTCACTTTATGTTTGACTGAAGAGGGTTTGAAAAAAAATGAAGATGACTGAACCGGGAAGGCAGAAATTGAAGGACAGACGTCCTTGCAGTCGGTGAAGCATGCAAAGCTATATTCTGACCTACTCCAGGCTTTAAAGTTTTTGTTTTGTTTTGTTTTTAATATTCTGGATTCTATGCAGATGGGACCTTAATCAATTCCTGCGCCCGTGGTATTATCGAAACCCGCAAGAGTCCGGGAAACGGAGAACAAAATCCAACAGCAGCGCTGTTCGTATTAAATTTTAGGCTTATACAAGAGCCCTACAGTTTCCAGACTTGTTCCGGTCAGCTAACTGTCGTGTAACTATGGGCAGCGGTAATGTTTCAATACTCAACAAGCTATGTATTTATGTCAAACAAACAAACAAACAAACAAAATCTGAGCAAATAACGCCATCTATCTAAACATAAACACGATCGCCTGGGTCTGAAAACCGGTGATCACAGCTATCAATTGCGTAGGCTACTTACTGTTTGCACACACAGCCTGGTTACATTCGTCACAACATGTTCAGCAAACCCGAACCGGTTTAAGCAGTAAGATCGGAGCAAAGTGAGCACGGGCTATTCTCCATGTTTTCCCTCACACTTAGACGTATGTTAACATATTAAACGAACGTTTCGATTCACAAATACGTACTTTGACGGCGACGTTTCACGATCCTCCCAGAATTCAAACAGGAGTTTGTTGGCAAGTACAACCCCTGGTACAATCAGTTCGTCGCCAAACGCAACATACGATACCCATGCAAGTACTAAAAACAGCCGAGTCGTGACGTCTTGAGGTGAAAGACGAGAGAGAGAGGGGGGTGGGGAGAGAGAGAGAGAGAGACAGAGAGAGAGACAGAGAGAGAGAGAGAGAGAGAGAGAGAGAGAACAGACAGACAGACAGACAGACAGACAGACAGACAGACAGACAGACAGACAGACAGACAGACAGACAGACAGAGAGCTGAACTAACGTAATGTTCGTCAAAGGTTGTAAATTGCACAAGCAAAAAGAAACAAGGAAAATGGAAAGAATGAATATAATGGGGGGGGGGGAGAAAAGAAAAAAGAACCATGGACGACTGTGAGCGCGTTTTCAGTACAGTAACTGAGTAAGCTCCAAAGCGTTCACCAGACCACTTGACTCCAAAACGGCTGGCACTCAAGACCTACCCGAAATATGAATGGCCGACAGAGTGACAGTGTCAACACAAAGGTACTGCAGGCAGAATAAAGATTATAAGATCTAAACCTAACCTACAAAAAGAAAGTCCTCATTTTGTACGGCTGACATTGTGACAGTGTTATAAATATTTACAAAGGTACTTTGGTCTGGTTTAAACAGGTCAGTGCAATAATAAAATTAAACACACACACACACACACACACACACACACACACACACACACACACTCACAGAGAGAGAGAGAGAGAGAGAGAGAGAGAGAGAGAGAGAGAGAGAGAGAGAGAGAGAGAGAGAGAGAGAGAGAGAGAGAGAGAGAGAGAACAGCTCATCCAAATTTACATAGCTGCTTTCCGCTTAAAACAATGGAACCTTTTCTGTCGCTCTTTCTCTTGAGCTCTCTTACAGCTTTGTAAGAAGCGGGTGAGACTTTTGCTTCGACAAGGCCGGTCATCCAGGCGACTGCATCCAGAACAGATTTTCGAATCAATGAAACTTACGAAGAGAGAAGAGAGCTGACAATAAAAATACTCCACCAACATAATCACAGCAATGATGAACTAACCGCTTAACGCACGTAGACAATAATACAGTTTCGGCC
>JABMCL010003885.1:257500-262500 GCA_018857735.1 Alviniconcha marisindica
GGTATCGGAGCGTTTAGTGAAGCCGTAAGTGTTTCAGTTTGCTCTGAAAGACTCCACAATGGCACGTGCTAATAACTGCTAACTGCTAATTCTCACTTAGATTCGATTCGATTTGGGAAGGACGAGGGGAAAAAAATCCTCTAGCAATCTGAGAAGAAACTCCTATTTATCTGTAGTGCGGTACTTAAGCAGACATGTATACATCATGCCACAGTGTAAGAAATCCGGACTCATCCGAACAATGCTGTGGTCTTTCACAGAGAAACTCTCATGTTTATTGTTGTGATTGTACGAGTACTGAGAACGTGGCTTTATAAGACCAAAATGAGTGATTGCAATCAAAAGTGTGAATCTGGTGGCTGCTGAAAAGTATGCTTACAAGACAGAAGATTTACGCGACATTAGTGAAACAGCCTTTCCTACAAGACAAGGTGGCCGCACTGAAAAGCGTGGCTTCAAAAGGTCGTAACGACAGCAGTGAAATTGGTGAAACGCGTGACAAACAAGACCATAGTGACAGCATTGAAAAACATGCTTATAGAGGATGGAAACAGCACTGCAAGCGTGGTTTTAACAATAAAGTTGTAATCGTTACTGGTAACACCACTGAATGGTGTGGTTTACTGGATTTAGTGGTTGGCAGGGAGATGTGTCATTAGCACGACGACCGTGGGTCGACCGCGGGATCCCTCAAAGGTTGCTTGCAGCAATAGGGATGGGAGTGAGGGCCACTTTGTGGCACTATCTGCAGGTGTCCGCTCTCTAGATATCTCCTCCGCGCTAACAACAGGACGGGCATTACTGAATATCTGATACCGCTTTTGCTCGAAGATAAGCCCTGTCGACAGAGCCGCAAAGCTGTTTATCGGTGCGTTGTGATATTTTAATATCTGTAGCTACAGAGCCCGAACACTAAAGGACTGTCCTCTCTCAGGTTTAATGTTGCTTCAGTTACGTCCACAGAGACCGTAAGGACTATTGAAGACGGGAGCCCTGGACGGCCACCTCGACTTTCACGCAGTTGCAGTTCCGGAGCTCTGAGGGTCCTCTGTCTCTCTCTTCACTCTGATATCATCATGGTTGACTGAGCGTTAAAAAATCAACTCTCTGTCTCTGTCTCTCAGCTACACACACACACACACACACACACACACACACACACATACACACGGGTTATGTCAGTCTTACCTGAAACTGATTGAATCAGCTGAATCAACATTATCGAGGTCTTCAGCTGCCACCAGAGTACACTGACCTATTCCAACGGGAGACTGACAGTTAAGCTCAAACGGCTGTGGCACATGGGACCCCAGTGACAAGCGTAACCAGCGCACTTGACATGCGGATAGGCGGTCGGGTTAGTTTCCATTCAAGCAGCGCCACGTCATCCAGTGCCGCGATAACACACCCGAGCAGACTGATTTGCATCATAGTGGACGACAGAAATCGGATCCGGGGAAACTTACAGGCTTACCGGCACGAACGTCTGAGTTTTGTCACCCACGCTCACGACGACTTGCCGCTTTACAAGTCGAGTAACGCAATCTACAGATGCCGATGACGGTGATCATCACACCTAAAAACAGTTCGATCAGCACCATTTCTCCTCATAGTTCAGGAGCTGTGTGAGAGTCGAGGTGGCCGTCCTGAGCTGTCGGTCCTAACGAGCCTTCAGGTTTCCGTTGACGTAAAGGATTATTGAACCATGCTTCGGCATTGGTCACAACTTGTCCCTAATATGTCAACTGACATCTGAGGACATTAAGCATCACTTCATCATCATCACCATTTCTCCTGCGAGGCACGGTATGCGCCAGCGGGGCTGGTCGCTCTGGGCTGTCGGCTGAAATAGCCAAATACGATGGGTGCAGATAACGGTGAAGAGAAACAAAAGAGTAGAAGTGCTACCCGCAGTAGTTACCAGACGCTACAATTGCTGCACACAGTAGTGAGAAGTGCTACCCGCAGTTGTTAGACACTACAGGTACTAAGCACAGTAGTTAGAAGTACACGCAGTAGTTAGACACTACAAGTACTAGCACAGTAGTTAGAAGTACTACACAAGTGCTAGCACAGTAGTTAGAAGTACACTACAAGCGCTACACACAATAATAAGAAGTACACTACAAGTGCTACCCGCAGTAGTTAGAAGATACTGTACACGTCTCTTTGTGGTAGTGGAGGGTTGAGAAGAAATGAAGTTGGATCAACTCAAAAGGCATAAACCGTAGACAATCGGGATGAACAACACAGCGTGTGTTCGAGCTAACGCTTCGTACTGCACAAACCCAAGGCGCTTTATCAGTTTTCGAATACAGCGCGGGCACGTGTTTTGCTAACATTACAAAGGTAATTTGACAGCCCGCGGGCTTGTCTAAGGAGTTGTGTTTGTACGTAGGCGCTGACTGTCTAAAGCTCGTCTAGCTGTCATTGTGTCAGTCATAGAGCGGGCAGTAAAAGTCGAGGTGGCCGTCCTGGGCTCCTCGTCCCTAATAAACTTAAATGGTTTCTGTGGACGTAAAGCAACATTGAACTGTGTCAGTCAGATGGTAGCGAGAGGTCAATAAAGCTATATATTCTACTCGAGGCTTAAAAGTGTTCTTCACAATTAATGACAAAACAAACTCTAATCATGCATAATGTAGTCATATGATGATCCTCAAGATCACACCTGAAAGCGGGATATTATTAGGTGACGCGGAACACAGACTCAGTGCCTTAAATTGTGGCCGGACATTCCCTGCTGATAACGGTAAGGGGGGCGGACACACACGTCCACTGAATGGTCCTCCGTTGTTACGGCGTCCTCTGTAACTTGATCCTCCCTCGCACACTCGTTAGCTTTGAAGGAGGAGAGGTCGTTGCCCCATGACCCCTTCAGCGAGACGTTTGACTGAAGGTGTGTGTATGGTCCATGGTTCGACCATTGCATGTACACACCAAGTTCCTGGACACTGCTGTAGTGTTTGCTAGAGAACCCTATACGGGCACTGGCGTCCGTGAAAGTAGCATTATGTCAGGTCTGCGTCAGTCCCCTACAGGGGAGGTGTGTATCTAGCGTCAGTGAAAAATATGCCTGGTATGAAAAGTCACAGTCTGTCGCTGCACTGACTATACACTCGAAGCTAATAATACGCTAGAATAGCAATTATCAGTTATCTCCCCGCCCCCCTTCCCATCTTTTTCTTCGTCGTTTTTCCCCCCTTTCTTCTCAGTTCTTCTCCGGCGTCGACTCTGTGTGTGTGTGTCAGTGTGTGTGTGTGTGTGTGTGTGTGTGTGTGTGTGTGTGTTGTTTGCTTTATGGACTTACATGCATTTCTCTGCCGGCAGGACTATTCTTCTAATTTTGTTGTTCAGTCTGAACTGTTGCTGTACATTTTTGTCTTATCCGCCTTTTATTCCTTGGTCAGTTTCTGTATAGTGTTCGTTTCAGTCTTGCGCTTGCTTTCTTCTGTGCTTGATTATTTGCCTTGTTGTTGTTGTTGTTGTTTGTGTTTTTAACTCAGTGAGTTTCAGAACCTGGACCATTCCCGATGTCATTCTCTACACAAAATCGACCAGAAGATTCTAGACAATCAGGTGCCGGAGGCAGACCTGACACAATGCTACTTTCACGGACGCCAGTGTATAGGGTTCTTTAGCAAATCAACACACAACAAGTATAAGTGAAGCGTGCAGTTCATTTGGTTCGTGAAGGAAGATGTGTTGAGTGCGTCTTAACCGTGTTTAATTGCTCAGTAGTGAGTGTACAAATCAATTCTAGCGCAGTATGTATTTTGTACAGGCCTACGAGAACTTCCAACGGTAAATGGCAAAACAATGATCTGTATTCCACTTCGCGCGCGCGCGCGCGCGCGTGTGTGTGTGTGTGTGTGTGTGTGTGTGTGTGTGTGTGTGTGTGTGTGTGTGTGTGTGTGTGTGTGTGTGTGTGTGTGTTAGTACTGTTACGGTGGTGTGTTGTGTGTGTGTGTGTGTGTGTGTGTGTTACGGTGGTGTGTGTGTGTGTGTGTGTGTGTGTGTGTGTGTGTGTGTGTGTGTGTGTGTGTGTGTGTGAACATAAAAATATGGACTAACCAACATAGTGTGCGTGTGTGTATGTGTGTGTGAGTGCGCGCGTGCGTGCCTGCGTGTGTGTGTGGTGGGGGGGGGGGGGTTGTGTGTGTGTATGAACATAAAAATACGGACTAACCAAAACATATATTATTACATGAAGCACACAGTAACTAGTTTACCTCGAAGCTAAAAATAAACGGTAGAAACTGACAATACCTTGTCTCGTTTCCAGCTCCTCTGGTATTGATCCAGTCTTCTCACCTAACTTCCCCTTGACCAGACACATGGCACACACTGAGTATCTGCTGATGACTCCCCGATTTCCATTGCGTTTCTCTGTCGTCTTTAAAACTTAATGTCCACATACAGACACGGCTGAAGTGCGCAACTTGGATTCGAAGTCAAACACACTTTCTCGCTCAAGCATAAAGGTCCAAAACGCGATCGTCTTATGCGAGTGATAGTGACCATTGTCCGTCTGTCATGATCAGTCACGTCAGTATTGGCGGGGGTTATCAATTACGATGAGTGCATGGGCTTTTCGACTGTCTGTGTTTTACTGTGCCAGTAACAGATCGAGGCACTGAGAGAGCCACCAAGGTATCATGTGGCGATCCACTCATTGATTTTCTTTTCTTGGAACTGTCTGTGGAAACCATTGACTGCAATATTGCCAGACACCACAGTTATAATCTGAACTAAGACTGCTGTATTGCCAGACACCACAGTGATAATCTGAACTAAGACTGCTGTATTGCCAGACACCCACAGTGATAATCTGAACTAAGACTGTCGGTGGGTGGAGGACCAGGGGGCGGGAGGGGAAAGTGGGAGGGGACTTTATGCTGCATTGTCATCAGCGGATTGATTCTGCATTATGACGGAAAGTGGTGTAAACTGCACCGATGGTGCAATGACTTTAACTACTTTAGCCAACATGTACATAT
>JABMCL010003885.1:267500-282500 GCA_018857735.1 Alviniconcha marisindica
AATCTCTGTTTTAATTATTTGTTGACTTAATCATTTAATTCACTTGATATAATGATAAGGGATGAAGGGTACTCCCTCTCAAAAGTCAGTTAGCACGATTGAATGTGGTAACCAAATGGATGGGTTACCATTACATGCTAGGCTTTGTCCTGAGATTTCTCCGGAATCAAATTCTGTGCTGACTACAATAGTAGTTTTTTTAAGTATAAAGCCCTTTGGATGAGACTATAATTTTTTTTAAATTCAGGGGTCGCGCTTATTGCAAAATTTTGTGTAAATGTTGCATTTTTCAAGGGCTGTATGCATTTTACTATTTTTATCCACATCGCTGCATCACTGTACGCAAAATGACAACACCGATTAAACAAGTTATGACTCACTGGTGTCCGCCGCTTCACTCAGCACTAGATCTACCTGCAAACTCAGTGTCATCTCAGCCATGCAAGTCCAGTCAATGAAGGGCAGAATCTAGATGAAATAAACGCATAGGCTACTGTAATTTTTGGTCTAGATAAGGCGACGGTGATACTTCCCCCAAAAAATCTGATCCCATGTGCCTTATACTTATAGTCAGTTGCCTTATACTAGTTATAGTCTGTGAATAAAATTTGCATACTTTTTCCCAAAAATGAAAATGATTAATTTGAAACTGAATCCAAACGAACTCATATAGATCTGGAAGATGATCAGTCTCCATGTCAGACTGGCCAGAAGTCGTGTATTTTCAGTGCCAAACTGATCAGTAATATTTTCTGGTTAGTCAACAGAGGACATGATCCCAGACATGGAATTTGGAACGACCTACTAGTATGCCTAGTTTGTCAGCATATAAATTATAATGTTATCAGAATTTACTCAAACTCAAAGGTAGAAGACTATGAAACCAAAAACAAAACACACGTTGACACCAGAATACAAGTGAGAGAAAATGGTGGCACTGCCATCCTCGACTTTAACTTCATCTTGTTACTAAATTCCACGGTAGACGACAACTGGGTTTGCCAACATTGCCTGCTGCAGTTCATTCTTCAAAAATGATGCCGCATACGATGTTCTGATGTATGCAGACTTTTTGTGAAAGGCAAATTTACTAAACCTTTCTACTTTTTTGTGCATGAATAGACCTTTTTATTATTTTTGTCTGCTCACTTTATAGCCTGTGGGCTACAATCAGGTTACTCCATCATTTTGGCTTTGTATGTGCGATAATTTGAGGTTATTCTGTACGCATTTTTCGTGCCATTGATGTAAAATATGTAATGTTTCACATCGGTTGACACAAATCTCTAAAAGTAAAAGGCAGCGCGGTCCCTGATAATTATACAGTGAGTTAATGAGTTAGAGTATAACTGTAAACTGAGGTCCCCTGTGTGTATATGCATGCAGAAAGATCGCATGCACAGTAAAGATCCTGTAATCCATGTCAGTGCTTGGTGGATTGTGCAAAATAGCATAGCATGCACACAAAAAAAGTGTCAGACTCTTCAAGTGTTGAAGTTAGACACTATTACTATCACTGTGACTATACAGAAAAAGGAGAAGAAATACTCTGCCCAGTCACTGGAGAATGGTAGAAAAGCCTCCGGGCCAGTCAAGACCAGAATTAGCTATAGTATCCCAGCTTTGCCTTCTGCAGTGACAGAATTATTTTTCTTCTGAATTAATAAGGTAGAATGAGCTTCACATTTTTGTACCAGTTGCACAGAGTTCATGTTAATCAGTAATTTCCAGCACAGTAATTTACTAATTAACTTAAAATCAGCTTATCAGGAACAAAGTCAGCAATCAGTCAGACATACCAGCTGTTATTTTGTTTGACTGGTTCTCAAAATAACAACTCACAAAAACACGAGAGGAAAAAAGAAAAGAAAAGAAAAAAACAGGAAAACACACACACTTTTAATAGCAAATGCAGCAGAGAGACAGAGATGGGGGGTGGAGGGGTCCTAGACAGAGAAGAGAGCTGCTGGGTGTTTGCTAGTAGAGATGTAGTAGTAGTATAGACAGCCGTGTGTCTGCCTGGTTACAGTGGTTATCTTGATCACCAGTTTCCGTGAATCACATTTGCCGCTTTCTGGATCTCACAGTCACACCAGTCTGAAAAATGTTTAGCATGATCACTGCTTGCAGATTTGTTGACCATAATCAAATTTTACCTTTTTACTACTTTCAGGGTCACACTCACATTCCACAGCAGCATTAAAAATTAAGAACTGCATATAATCTTTATCTACATGCGAATGAGTGTTAATACGGCAGTTACAGAAAATTCGGTCAGCTGGTGGAAAGGGTGAAACTAAAAGCATTATTAATTTACTTTTTTTCTTTTTCTTGATCAGTTACTAAATTGGTTTACTTGATCAGTTGATGATGGATTTTATTATTATTACACTACAATATTACTTATTAGTATTACTTAAATTACTGACCAGGAACAGAGGTAATTTTTACCAATGATAATGTAAAAATGCAAATACTGGGCTTGTGTTATTTTTTGCATCACCAGGTGACATGTGCCTGGGTCCACAAGTGACATCACAGACCTACACTACACCGGAGACCACTGTTTCCACAGAAACTGTCTTCATTGTAGAGTTTTCTGTCACCTGCAAGAATGGATTAAAAGTAAGACTAGATTCTTACTAAGATTAAGAACTTTAAAAAAAAGATGGTTCGAAACAAATCATTGTTGTTTTGTACTAGTCTACTACTAGAACTAGTAGAAGTTAGAACCATTGTAAAAGAATTGTATGATTGTTAGTAATAGTATTACACAATTAAGGCAATGAATTTGAAGCACCTTTCATATTCATGTGTTCTTTGCGCTGTCTTGACTCTTAGTCTTATTTATTAAATATAAGTCAGTTACACTTATGACTTTTGACTTGCACATGTATGATGGAACTATAAAAGATCTGGATTCAGTTTGGCCATTGACAATGTCATTACTGCTGACGTAGCCCTTCAGTTTCATTTTCGACTAAGTGAGAGAAAGATAGTGTGTTGCCTGTTGGATTGATAGGCTTTCTAAGGTTGCAATATGATTAAATCACCTACATTTGAAACTGTTGTGTTCTTGTAGAAGACCTGTTTTCATTGATATTTGCAGTCAGGGTTTTATGCTTGTGTTAGAACTCATGTAGGAATGCAGGCAAAGAAACCTAACTCTGAATTATTGTTTACTAGAAGTATTCAGTAGATAATTAGTTGATCAGTACTGTTAATTTATGCCCGTTTTGTCTTCTTCTGTGTCACTGTAGAATATCAACCTCTACGCAGAGTTTGGAGGAAAGACTGTCCCAGCCAGCAAGATTGGGGAGCCTAACAAGTTCCAGGTAGGTGTTCCACCATTACAGATTTCTCTCACTCACTCGCTCTCTCTCTTTCTTTCACAGATGTCTTACTAACTGTAGTAGCAGGAGACAGCTATTTACAGTGCTGTGTTTTGCTGGGGAGGAGACTTTTTCAATTTGAAACTTTGAAAAGCTGTATTACTGGAAAGCTCAGGTATTGCTGGATTTCAGTGAGTTCTTGTCATCTTAAAACTGAGAAGGAAAAAGGTCTGCATTATCATCACAGATGTCTTGCTAACTGTAGTGGCAGGAGAGAAATGTATACACTGTGTTTTGCTAGCATACATGTAGCAGACTAGTTTAATGCACTGCATGATATGATGATACAGTTTTATTTCTTGGTGATCTCTCTGAAAAGGCACTTAGTTCCTTGTGGGTTCCAATGTTTCACCCATTGCAATGTGACTTTGACCAATGGACGTGAATTGTCTTGAAGGTTTGAAACTGTTACTGCACTTTGTCCGGTTGTGTTTCAGTTGAGCTTGACTGACGAGCACAAGAAGCTCCCCTCAGGAACATACCAAGTTCGCGTGTTTGATGAAGAGGGCTATGCATGGCTCAGAAAGGTAAAGAGACAGTGGGCATGAGCTCTGTTTGTTAGTTTTGGCGTATGTAAATGACTGTTTTGGTACACAATTTTGAAGTCAATGTCTGTGCATTTATATATCATGTGTTTATGTTGGTTACGTTCAGTAGTTCAGCATGTGCAGACCTCAGCACTGGGAAAGTTACTGTAGGTCATTAAAGACTAGAAAAGGTGGAGGTGCATGACCGGTTGTCTTTAGTTTGGGGTTCATAGCATTCAGCTGGAATGAAGGGACAAAATTTATCTGATTTAGTTCTTGCCTGTTGCACTGACAGTGTGCTTGTTTTGGGAGACAGTCCTTACCTGTTCTAGTGACAGTGTGCATGTTTTGGGAGACAGTCCTTACCTGTTCTAGCGACAGTGTGCATGTTTTGGGAGACAGTCCTTACCTGTTCTAGCGACAGTGTGCATATTTTGGGAGACAGTCCTTACCTGTTCCAGCGACAGTGTGCATGTTTTGGGTGACAGTCCTTACCTGTTCCAGTGACAGTGTGCATGTTTTGGAAGACAGTCCTTACCTGTTCCAGTAACAGTGTGCATGTTTTGGGAGACAGTCCTTACCTGTTCCAGTGACAGTGTGCATGTTTTGGGAGACAGTCCTTACCTGTTCCAGTGACAATGTGCATGTTTTGGGAGACAGTCCTTACCTGTTCCAGTGACAGTGTGCATGTTTTGGGAGACAGTCCTTACCTGTTGCACTGAGTAGGTAGGTCCAGCCAAATTTTGAAAAGCAAGCAATGCAATCCATTAACATGTGATATTAAAGAGGATCACAAGGCAAGTACACAAGCCAAATTTCATTAATTTATCTATAATATTTTTTGAGATATCACCCTTCAAAATAGTCACCATTTTAGGCGTTTTACGCACATTTACAAATGCCATTTTTGTATGGCTCTAGCATAAAAGCTATTGGTCACACATCCACCCAACTTGTTTTACACAATGTCTGCACTACATAGACTAAACACTATTTTTTCAGTAGTCATCCTTACTCAAATATTGGAGATGCAGAGTGCCAAATCACTAATTTTGACACTGCCCCGATCACCAATCTTTGACAGTACCATGACAAGATCAAACATAACAGGGGAATGGAAAGAGGTACAACCATAATTCTGGTATCAACTGATTCAGCATAAATTAGACAATACAAATTCACAAGTCTAAAGAAGTGCAAGCTAAATTTTACCTACAGAGGCAAGTTTCCATGAGAAAAAAGGGTGCAAATATCCGCGAATCTTTGATGGTAATAGCATTAAAGCAAACAAACTCTGGAATGGAAAGAGATACAGCCATGGTTCTGGTATCTGCAGATTCAGCATTAATCACAGAAGGAAAATGCACAGCATAAGGAAATTTAGGCAAATTTTAAATATATGTAGACTTGTTTGGATGAGGAAATGAAGTTAAAAACTGCAGTCCAAGTGTGGCCTCGTGGTAGATGTTGGGGCCTGCCTCGCTTTCTAGGACCATTCTCTCAAGATGATGAAACTGATCATCCTCTGAAATCATTAACAAAGAAATATATAAACAAACAGGTAAAAAATATTTATTTCAACATAAACAGCACACTAACACTTAATACTCACCAATTAAATACACTTAATACTCACCAATTAAATCATCAAATTCTGAAGTTTAGTTGTAAATAACACTTACTTGACTTTGTGTGAATCATGCAGTAATAACCTGAGAAATAAATCAGTCAGAAAGGTACAAACAAAAGGAAGCAGACAAGAACTAATTTTCAGGTTTTTGGACTACTACTCCCAGTCTCAGCTACTGAAACAATCCCAGAAGTAAAACCCAACTGGAGTCGCTCTAGCCATTATTTGACAATATTTAAAAACAAAAAATTTCCCCTTTCCTTAGATAAAAAACCTGGATTATTAAGGAAACTAACAAAAATTGGAGTCCCACTTCAATGACATTTAAAAAATTTACATGCTCAAAACTGTATTTAATGTTGCTCTGTGAGTTATTTTATTTCCCCCACCCCCCCCACATTTGATGTGGCTCTTGGTGTGAGTGTGTGTGTGTGTGTGTGATTATTTCTTTCATTTGTTTCCTGTTCAGTCTTTCTTATTGACTTAGTTACTTCTGTCTTGTTACCATAGTCTGTCTTGTCAATCATGTTAAAATGTTAAACAAAAAACAAAAAAAATTATCATTATTACTTCTCTTTTAAATACCCCTTGTAATTATTATTATTATATACAAAGATTGAAAGAATCATGTAATTTTGAGCCAAATGTGCCAGGTCTTCCATGTGCACAAATGGTGGAAGAGAAAGAAGATGGGGGAAAAAAAAAGAAATTAATTCTTCAGAAGCAGATACAATTCCAAACCTCAATATACCATTAATTTTGGCTGGTGGCTCGCTTTATTTTGTTTTGTCTAGATGAGCAGATCTACTGTAAAAAACATACTGGTTTGTGACTGCATCGTTTTGCTAGCTAAATCAGAGTTATTGTCCCCTGACAAGAAAAAAAAATATATTAAAAAAATCCTTCACTTGCTAAATTTCCTTTAAAAAAATTCACTGTTGAGAACATACACCATACATCATTTTTTTGTCAATTCGGATTTACGGGAAAGAAATTATACTTTTACAGCAGTTTGCATTTCGGAGGAAATAATGAGGAGATAACCCGTAATGTTGTTCAAACTACACCAGACCACAACGAATTTGCTTCAATTGCATTCAAAGAGATGTAAACAACGCAAAAATACAGTTATGGTTGTGTTGGAAACTCATTTAGTTATCGCTAAAATAAAAAACTTACCACGGTTTCTTTCCAATTCCTCCAGGGTGAGCATCTTTTGCGCCGCTCACATAGTCGCAGAAAACGATTTTATAATGGATAAATCTACGGGAATTCCTCTTTCTAAAAATATTAACTTCATATGTGTACGTTTTTCTTGTAAAAGTCCCAACGGTTTTCCGAACGCAACCGTTTTCCACCTCGCTCATCTGACTTTCGACGTCAGAAACCCCGCTCGGTTTCCGACCGCTTGGTGTGTTCATTAAAACTTCTTCCAAACTCACAATACATCATTCACGCACAAAATAATGGCATCAACAGGTCTAAAAAGATAGTTTTTTGCCTGACAGTAGTTTTTATTGACAGTCTGCACAAAACAAAGCAGATACAACAAGTTGAAAATGAGCAATATTTGCCTCGCGACGGCCATGTTACCCAGCACTAAAGAGAGGCTGGTCCTACCTACACTGAGTGTGCTTGTTTTGGGAGACTGTCCTTACCTGTTCCAGTGATAGTGTGCATGTTTTGGGAGACAGTCCTTACCTGTTCCAGTGACAGTGTGCATATATTGGGTTTAAAATGCTGCAGTGTTCTACCAAATTCATTTCTTGAGTGCTTTTGTTCAGTAAAGTTGTTCATACAGATGGATTGATGAGGTTGTGAGATTTAAAAACAAAAAGAAGCAAAGGTGGCCAACCTTTGTTATCATAGATTAGTTTGCTGTACGGTTTGATGTGACTATTTTTTCAGGCCCAGAGAAGTGGAGAGAATACAGAAAACATCAAGCCTCTTTTCACCCTAGACCTCAGCCACCCTGTGAGTAAACTTTCTGGGGAATTTTCACTGAACCAGGCGTGGGAATTGTCCACGAAAATGCAAATTGCTATGGCAGTTGAACAGCCTTTCCATGGGGTCAAAAATATTGTCCACAGGGAAAAACATCTGGGGTATAAAAAAAATGGAAGCTCTGGTTTTAGCTCTGCACTGAATACCCGTGAAACATTCTGAGTGCGTTCCCACATGGCTGTTGCACATCTCAGTTGCTTTAATTGTGAACACAGCAGCTGACTTTTACCCTTGTAAAAGTCATAAGTGCTGAACGCAGTCACACCTACAGGTTTCTCTGCCTTGTTTTGACAAAGAAAACACAAATGCTGAGAAAGTTTTGAAAGATTCACCACATGTGTTGTTGGAGTTGTCAACTGTGGCAAAAAGTTCAGTGACAGCAGCTGTGCCAAAGTGGGAGTGGCATCAGTTGAGGCGGCAGTGAAAGTTTGTGAGGAGGTGAAGAAGGAATGTATCAGCACATGGTTTCATGATGCCAGTTATCTTTATTTCCATAAAAATTACCATAGTATATCCTGAGATTGCACACATTTTGATCCTTTGGGGAAAACCTTTTTAAGGGGGTGGGGGGGGGGGGGGGGGGGGGGGGGGGGGGGGGGGGGGGGGGGGAAGCCCCCAAACCCCTTAGTTTTCAGAGTTTGTCCTGTGAAGCAGTTGCCATGCCTGCTGAACAGACCAGATAGCTTGCTGACCAGTACACATCAGACAACCATGATTAAAGCAGCGTTCCTGATAACACCCAACTGCGGGTCTGTTATGCACAGATTTCAGTTTGTTGCACAGATTCCTGTGTGTCATGTTGACGCACACATATTTATAAAGTGATCAAGATGCACGTCTGCAAGTCAAAATAAGAATGTCTGAGAAGTAAATACCCTGCTTGCCCAATCAGATTCCTATCCACAATGTTGTTTGGTTCAGAAGTTTCTTCCAGAAATCCTGTTCAAGCACTGTTGAAAAGCCACTTCCTTTCCTGCCATCTTTTTGGATTTGCTCACAGCATGGCCCTACTAACATCATTTTGTAACAGGAAGATTTGATTCTTTAAACACCATTTAAAATCTGTTACATGTGCGTCATTTGTGACAGGAAGTGGGAAGCTTTATATCTTTAACTTGCATCATTTTAGAAGGGGGAGTTTGAGTCATATAAACACCGTTTGAACTCTGTCATATTTGTATCATTTTGTGACAGGAAGGTTGAAATGCTGTTTGAAATTTAAATGCTTTTTTGTTTGTTTGTTTTGTTTTTTGCTACCGGAACCTTGAGTGCTGAAACATTATTTACAATTGATAATTTTTCATCATTTTGTTACAGGGAGTTTGGAGTGGCCCCGTCCTGCAGAGTGAGTTTGTTGCTGCTATGGTTGCCATTTTTGTCTGGTGGTCTGCATACACTGCAAAAAGTCATCTTCAACAATAGGCAGCAATTGTTCAATAAAGTTATTTCTGTTTTTTAATACACAGTTTTGTGCTCTCTGTCTGTCTGTCTGTCTGTCTGTCTCTCTCTCTCTGTATTTGAATGCGCGTGTGTGTGTGACTGTGTGTGCAGAGACTGAAAGATGGACTACCATTGTTTTATATGTGTTAATGCTTATACTGTAATAATAATAAATATCATTAAAAGTTGCAATGGAACAAGGCTCTGAGAAACAGTAGCACATATTCTTGCACTAAGACACCCAAAGATGAAATGTTATTTTGCTTAACCTGAAAACAGAACAAGCTTAAAACTGCAAATACAGTGGCCTTTTTATTTATAGTGGTATAGTGTTCTTGACACAACTTTTTGTTCACAAAACTTCACTGTTCAGTATATGACTAGGTTAAATGTACTAACGAAATAAACTTCAATTTGCTCATGTTTAAGTCTGTTGTGTGACTGTATGTAGCCTAACCATAATATTGATGTTCAGGAATGTTCTATATTGAAAATGAGGACAAGAGAAATGACACACGTACATGTTCACGTGCAAAATTCTGTATCCATGTGCATTGCTCTGGGCACGAAAAGAACATGTACATGTGTAATTGTACAACACAGTAGAAGCACACATATCACACACCACAGTTCTTGCTTTGTCTTACTTTGTTTTCTCCACACAGTCTACTATTGGTATCCCCCAAATTAAACTACAGTAACATATATACATTTTTGTATAGAGCTATTCCCCACTGAGCGAGCTCAACGTGTTTATTTACATACATGTACATAATAATATATCAGTTTACTAATGTACACACGAGTCCAATAACAGTACTTATTACAGACTTTGTGCATTGCAATAATATGAAGCAAGTGCATACAAAACGGCAATTTGTTTAACTAAAACTCATGCGCATCGCAAAGTCACGCAGCACCAAGATCACTTTTAACACTCTCCTCTCCCGCTCTTGTTTTCCCCCCCCCCCCCCGAGACGCCCCATTAAAGGAGAAATGAACCGAAGACGCAAATGGCCAGAAAACGTAGAGAATGGCACTTTTTCGTCTGCATGCTTTATTTGGTGTTCTGTGTTAAATTTTTAAAGCTTTGCTTCATTTTGCCTGGGTCGGGGGAAACGCTTGGCCCCCCATTTTTTTTTTTAATTTTCGTCTCCCTGCCTTTTCATTTTGACGTCACTGACACTACTGTGAACAAAATGGCAGCACTCACGGTTTTGTCTTCGTGACTTTTTACCGTCAATTTGTAACCAGCAGGACGGCAAATTGAGTGTAAAACTTGCTTCGTTCCTATTGATAGACCGTTCCCATTTCAGGTATTTTACAGCAGTTGTTTCCCTTCGTTCTAAGCCGTATGTTTATACCTTACGGCGTTCGACGTGGCACGATACTGAAAATAGACTACACGTTACTGGTCGCAGTGGGAAAGATTTCCGTGGTGATGATGCTTTGGTTCAGTTCCAGGAAAGAAGGCCCACCCCCACCCCTTTCTTTCTTTTCTTCCTTCCTTTTACTTTCCACTGTGAGTACGATCGAGTCGGCGAAGCTTTCTGTTCCGAATTTGGTCTCCGCCATAGTTCGTCGAAACGTGGACACTGACTTCAGTTGAAACAACTTTCATTGTGAATACGATCGAGTCATCGAAGCTTGCTGTTCTTTTTGATCTTTGCCATAGGCCGTCGAATTGTGGACACTGACTTCAACTGAAACAACTTACCAGCTGGTATTAGTTCTTTCGTCAGCAGTTCCGTGCCATCTGACACCAGAACTGTGTATGTGTGTTTACACTGTGACTGATGATGATGTCATGTTTGTATTGGGATTCAGTCACCATCCCTTTTTAGATAATGTCAGCGAGACGGCGCCTTTCAGATTAGGCTCACTAAACTAAAACCGATATAGATCTGTCGTGTACTTTTCGTTTCGGATCAGGGCCAGTGGACTGTGATTATTGTAAACTAATCGGTGTGCGCATCAGTCGCATTGTCTGCGTGACCAAACAGTCAACGCCAGAACCTAACTCACCCATTACGACAGGTGATCGCTGGAGCATAATTATTGACAAAGTCATCGTTCGCTCGGAGGAGAAGATTGACCCGCAGTTCGCTCCCCGCGACAAGACTTGTGAGATCTCGGGGGGGAACACGAGCTTAAGACACCAGAGAGACATACATCCCAAGGAGGCCGAGAGGGTTATAGCTATACAGTTGAAGTGGCTCAGAGCGTCCGTTTAAATCTGTCCGTTCCAAATGAAGTTTACTATATTCCAAACGGATGACTGCATCCGCCAGCCAATGAGCGCCCGCTTGGTTCAACCCGTCAGTTTCAGCAGCCAGTACATTTAAGAAGGACCGGTCCGACCGCATGAGGTTCAAACGGGCCTGTTGCGGCACGTTTTGTCACCAACGGGAGTGTATAATATATATTATACACACACAACAGTATATAGTTTCTCACCAACTCCGACGTTTTCTTCGTTAAACAATCTTGTATGTATTCCGACGGCCAGAGTGGAGCTCATGCAATGAAGCTCAGGTAATTGATTATTTAACCAGCAGTTCTCACGCGATCATGATTAAACCTGCCTCGTACCCCACCTCTGTCAGGTTGGATTAACAACTGATCTCGGCGTCAGCTAAGTACTGTGGAAGCAGAGATCTAGATCCCCTCTGCATGGGTTGGTCAGAATATAGCTTTACATGCTTCGACTACTGCCAGAAGATTTGTTCTCTTATGATTTCTGTCTTACACACACGCAACACAAATACACAAACACGCACGCAAAACAAATACACACGGACGCGGCATAAACACACACACACACACACACACACACACACACACACACACACACACACACACACACACACACACACACACACACATCAGTAAAGACACACACACACACACAAACACGTACGCAACACAATCACACAAATACGGACGACACTCGCACAGAATCACAAACACACACACACACACACACACACACACACACACACAAACACACACACACACACACTCACACTACTGCTGCTGACCGTACAATGATAAACACAGGGAATGGTGCCTGTTCCCCAGGGACCTGTCTGGCAGTAGTTCCACAGCGCCCACGCGATCCTCACGACCCAGAACCTCCAGCCTGGCTGCTGATGACGACTGGCCCGCAGAGTACCCGCCAGCGTATGAGGATGACTCTTCCGCAGAGGCAGAGAACACGTTTCTGGACGGCGACGACTTGGTTGCGGATCGCCCAAGACAGCGCAGGCTCAAACAGCCGACAGCAGAGGTGGTGAAGTCACGCCCTGTGGGTCACGTGCCCAGACGTAAGGGGGGCAAAGGCCGGCACGGCAAAAGACGGGACAAGGATTTCGATGATTAGCCCCAACACTGATCAGTTTCACTACGTTCTGAACTGGCTTGAGTGTTGACTGGAACTGTAGCTATAGAGGCTTCCTTGGTGGTGCATAGTGTAGGTCGTCGTGCACGATGAGTTTCGTGTCTAGTCTTCATGCACGAACCCCAATATTTAGCGTGTCTGTATACTCCAGGATTTTGGCTTTTTAATTCTTCCATAGGCTCCTCCAGTCTCCAAACATCGGTTTACGGCTCCCTTCCTCCAACTACTTCCGTAATGTTATTGGTTACGCCATATGCAGTCAATCTGTAACCACGCAGACAACTCAGATTATGTTACGCTGCGTTTCCCTTCTATTCACCAACAATGCTTATGCCAGCACAAAAATAACACCGAATTCGTTTGGATCGAGACGCCGGGAACAATTTCCCCCCCCCCCCCCCCCCCCCCCCCCCCCCCCCCCCCCCACACACACACGCACACTTCGAGGCGGACGCGCCTTTCACAGTCTTAGTGCCCAAACTCTTCGCAAACTTTACGAAGGGGGCTGACAGCATGAATCTTTGGGGCGATTTCGGTAGACAGATGCGCGGAGACTTGCCCTTTCCGCGGTGGCGTAACCAAGAACGGCAGAGATTGCAGCAGAGATACTACGGCAAGTGTAGTGTCTCTGAATGGAGGAAGGGTGCCGGAAAGCGAGGCTAGGAGTGTGAGGCTACTCCGGCCTCTCCTCTGTTGCGGAGACCCGCTTCCGTGAGGCGATCAGCAAGACGAGTCAGTCCAGCACTGACGAGTGTGACACTACTCGGTACCACTAAACCACTATTTGCACCTTCTACCCGGCTTAGGTATATATATATGGGCACCTGGAAACAATAGACTGATAACTGAATCAGTATCTGATTTATAAATCACACTGACACCGTATAATCATTTTTTTATATTTTTTAACATCTGTTAATCCTAGCCGATGAACCAACGTTGATATGAAGAGGGTGGTGATCGTAATGATAAGCTATCTTTTCACAATCAGTTTTGTTGTTTGTTTTTTAACATGTTTTATAACGGAGTTCGCTTTCCGAGGCTGTACTTGACCAGTTTTCGATGCAGTTTATCGAGTGAGATGTATTGCATCCCGGGTGTTTAGGTCCACGTCTATCGGATATACTTTATACCCGGTGAGAAACTGCTATTGTAGGTTAACATCGAATTTGTCCGTCCACGATTCAAGCTAAATTTATGTTATGCAATGTGTCTTCATTCAGTTTTCTTACGCGCGCACGGACGCGCGCGCACACACACACACATACACACACACACGAACGCGCGCGCGCGCGCACGCACGCACACACACACACACAGATGTTTTTGGTTCATTTTATCATTAATGGTATTGACAAGAAAAGGATGATGATTGTAATGAGAAGCAAGTTGGATTGTTATATATTTGTAACTAGGCTGGTCTGTCCTGGCTGTACTTTAACAGCTTTTACTGATTGACGAACTGAGCAGTTCGTATCAGTATATATATCTTCTCACAGTCAGTTGGATTGTTATATATTTGTAACTGGGCTGGTCTGTCCTGGCTGTACTTTAACAGCTTTTACTGATTGACGAACTGAGCGGCTGGTTCGCATCAGTACGAACGATCAGGACTCAAGAAAAATAGACGCTAATTTTACATAGGCTACCCAAGCTCGAAAGAATCATTGTGAAACAAAACAAAGCTTTCAAGCGCTTATCTTTTTTCGCCGTTTAACTGTTGTTTAGGTTTCGTTTTGTAGTTTGATAAAGGGGATTACCCCCCAAAATTCGCATGTTGTGTTTTGTCCTAATAAATAACGTTCTGTTATGTGTTTGGATCTTTTCAGTGCTATGTTTATTTTATTGAGATGATTGTCAGTCATTGCATTAATGAGTTCTTCAAGTGGTTAACGCTAACAAAATTGCAAATGTTTTAGAATGTTATAGGTTATAGCCTAATAATTGACTGGTTGATTTGTGTACTAAGCCTGTTCAGTTCAGTTTTGTAGCTTTGTGGGATTAAACTATTTCCGTTTGTACTGAAGTGTAGCTGTAAATGGCACAGGGCTTGGATCCAGGCGTGCTTATTACTGGCGATGAATGACTCGATACAAGCATTGCATGCTCTCTCTCTCTCTCTCTCTCTCTCTCTCTCTCTCTCTCTCTCTCTCTCTCTCTCTCTGTGTGCCTGTGTGTGTATAAATGGTTTGAGTTGATTGCGTTTACTTTTAGTTTTTGTTGTCATTCAAGTTGTTTTTCAATGCTTCAATTGAACAATACTTTGTAGAACTTTGCTCTGCATGATGTGTATAGAATATTCTGTTTAGGTTAATATGTATCAGGTGAGCGCTCAGGGCGTCGATGAGCGGATAACAACTGTACATTATTATTACAAAATTAATGTAAGTCCATGAGTGCATGCTTCCATACCAGGCCCACCGGAGGTGTAGGTTCAGTCCCCTGGATGTCCATAAGGTTGACGGACTTACTTCCCGTAACTGTCTCGGTGGCACACACTCCACGTCGGAAGGTCGTTCAAGCATAGGTGAAGGCCGCTGTTGGTACGTAATGAACAAAACAAGGGTAAAATTCAAGGAGACGGTCGGATATTTGTGACCCAAAATA